>VZTO01010857.1:30550-73421 GCA_013400615.1 Syrrhaptes paradoxus
AGGGCGGCTGCGTAGGCGCCGAGGACGGGTCCGCAGCGGGGCCGCCTGTCCGGGGGCCGAGCGGCGCTGGCACCGCCCGGGCACGGCCCCGGCAGGGCCCCTGCCGCTCCACCCGTGTCCCCTGCCCTTGCCTTACCCTCTTGGCCCAACGTTTTCCCGCGCATCCCCCCCCGGCCCGCACTGCCGCTGCGGTGCCCCCCTTGCTCCCCCCGCTCAGGACTGGTCCCAGCACCCCACCGCAGTCCTGGCCCCGCAGCGCTTGCAGCACCCGTGTCCGAGTGCACCCCGAAGGGCTCCGGTGGCTCTCGGGGGCCCGGTGCAGTGTAACCCCCCTGTCCAGGGCGTTGCCAGGGCTCACAGGTGCATCTCGGTGTGGTTCTCACGTCCACCCCCCAGCAAAGCTGGCCCTGCTTGCATGCAAGGCTGCGTGTGTGTTGCGTACAGCACATCCCATGTGTCCTTGTCCAGCGGTGCTTGCCCCTGTCCCGTGAGTCCCTCCTCTGCTTGGCCGTGCCATCCCGCCATGGGTCCCTTGTTGCAGCTGTACCCAACAGCCAGTCCCGAGACTTTGCCCCAGCCCCTCTTCTTTCCGCAGCTGGTGACCTGCCAGGATGGCGGTGCTGGGGGGCTACTGTGAGGGCAACAGCTCCATCGCCCAGGCCTGGGTCCAGCAGGGCTTCCAGCCCTGCTTCTTCTTCACACTAGTGCCGGTCGTGCTGCTGAGCGTCTGCCTGCTGCTGGGCGCCCTGCAGTACGCCTGCTATGCCCGCTTCGGCCGTGCCATGGAGCCCAAGTACATTCCCCGCTCCCACCTCTACCGTGGCCAGGTCTTGCTGTCCCTGCTCCTGGCCCTGCAGCCCTTCGGTGGGCTGCTCTGGCAAGTGGGGGGCCCAGGACAGCTCTACGGGTACATGTTGCTGCACGCCTGCCTTTGGGCCCTCAGCTGGGGCTGCGCCGTTGCCCTCCTGCAGCTGGAGCACACGCAGGTGCTGGCACATGACAGGACGCGGGGCCACGGCACCGTCCTCCTCCTCTTCTGGGCGCTGGCCTTCGCTGCTGAGAACCTGACCCTCGTGTGCTGGAGGAGCCCGCTGTGGTGGTGGGCGCTGGAGGACACCAACCAAAAGGTGAGCTGGCAGACGTGGGCAGGGGAGGGGGACAGGGCCCTTTGCTGGGGGGCTGCAGCATCGCAGTGCTGGGGAGGGGTGTGTGTGCAGTGCGCTGCCGTGCCCGGGGTGTGCACGCTCCTGGGTTGAACCCACACATCTACCACGTCTCAGCCCCGAGCCCAGCTATCGCACATCTTTCTGTGTCCCAGTCTGGCTTGGCTCCCACCAGGCCCAGCGCCAGGCGCAGAGGTGGGGGGTGTCTGCCTGATCCCCACAGCCCTTTACTCCTCAGCTCCCCCCCAGCGTAGGGGCACCCTAAGCTGGAGGGCACAGACCCAGACATGGCAGGGAGGAAGGAAGGGGTCTGGGTGCTGCCTGAGGTGCTGTGCTCAGCCAGGGTGTCCTGATGAGCTGTGTGGGGTGTCCCCTCTCCCCTGGCTACACTGTACCCCCCCCCGTGGTCCACTCCTTGCACTTCTCAGCTCATGCCTGTCTTGGGCTGTGCCAAAGGCCGACTGCGGCACTGACCCCACACTCTCCATCCAGGTGCAGTTCAGCTTCTGGCTGCTGCGTTACGTCTGCACGTTCATGCTCTTCATCCTGGGCATGAGGGCCCCGGGGCTGCCCCACAAGCCCTACATGCTGCTGGTCAACGAGGAGGAGCGGGACGTGGAGAACAGCCAGGCGAGTCCTGGGGCTGGGGCAGTTTGGGGATGTGGCCGGGGGGGAGCTGGGGACAAAATGAGAATGCAGGTGCCCTGGGATCAGCATCTTCAGGAGATGGGGAGGAGTGAGGTTTAGGGCTGCCTGAACTCCCTGCCCTCTGTCAGCAGGATGCGGCTGTGCTGGGAGGATGGAGCGGGGGCCCTAGGAGGATGGGGATTGTTTTCTGGGTGAAGTGTTTCCCAGGGCTGTTGCCAGCCAGGCTGGGGTGCTGGCGCACTGACCCTTCTCTCTGCTCGTCCCCAGCCGCTCCTGCCCAATACTGGCAGGACCACTTCCACCTGGAAGGATTTCCGGAAGAAGCTGCGGCTGCTGGTGCCATACATGTGGCCACGGGGCAACCACCTGCTGCAGGGGCTGGTGCTGTTCTGCATGGCGCTCATGGGGCTGGAGAGAGCCATCAACGTCTTCGTCCCCATCTACTACAAGAACATTGGTGAGGCGCCAGGAACTCAGCGCGTGGGGCTGCCCACGGCCTCACCAAGTGCCAGGGGATGTGACAAGTGACCTGGGAGGGTACAGGGACCTGTCAGGAGCCAGATTCTGGGGACAGGGGCCAGCGCTGGGTGCTGGGGCTGGTTTGCATGGGGCACCCAGCAGTGTCCCTCCACCTTGACCCCTTCCACCCTCTCCCCAGTGAATGAGCTGACGGAGGGTGCTCCCTGGCATGCCCTGGCCTGGACTGTCTGCATCTACGTGGGGCTGAAGTTCCTGCAGGGTGGAGGTGCTGGTAAGGATGCCGGGAAGGACAGGGTGCTGGGGAGAGACAGCGTGGAGCGCATTGTGCCAGGGCTGGGGTGACCAGGGATGTCCTTCTGCCCCCAATGATGCTGCTCTCTCTTGGGAGCAGCAACCAGGGCTGGTCTCGAGTTGGGGACAGCAGGGGGGCCCCCTCCCATATCCCTCTTTCCCAGCTGGGCTTTCTGAGCTAGATACATACCCTGATGTCCCTGCTGACGGTCCCTTGGTGTCCTGCAGGCTCCACCGGCTTTGTGAGCAACCTGCGCACCTTCCTGTGGGTCTGGGTGCAGCAGTTCACCAACCGGCAGGTGCAGGTGCAGCTCTTCGCCCACCTGCATGGGCTGTCCCTACGCTGGCACCTGGGCCGTCGCACTGGAGAGGTCCTGCGCAGTGTGGACCGGGGCACCAGCAGCATCAACAGCCTGCTCAGGTCAGAGGGTACCTGGGGCGGGCAGGGGGTGGCTGGACAGTCCCACCGGGCCGGGCTGATCTGCCATCCCCCTTCCTGCCCCGCAGCTACATCGTCTTCAGCATCGTCCCCACCGTTGCGGACATTGTCATCGGCATCGTTTACTTCACCTCAGTCTTCAGCGCCTGGTTTGGCCTCATCATCTTCGTGTGCATGAGCCTCTACCTGAGTGAGAGGGGGGTCAGGGTGCAGGGGTGCCGTGCCGGGCTGTGGGGCAGTGGGCATCTGCTGACACAGCCCCCTCCTGCCCACAGCTCTGACCATCTTCATCACCGAGTGGAGGACCAAATACCGACGGGATATGAACACACGGGACAATGAGGCCAAGTCCCGGGCCGTGGACTCGCTCCTCAATTTTGAGACGGTACTGTAGGTGGTGGGGGGTCACTGACCAGTGCCTGGCACTGGGAGGGCTGATCCGGATGCTGACGCCGGCTCTGCATCCTGCAGGTGAAGTACTACAATGCGGAGAGCTACGAGGTGAACCGCTTTAACGATGCCATCATCAAGTACCAGGTACAGGGAGCTCATCAGCGGGGTGGGGGTTGGGAGGGAAGGATCCGAGCCTCACGGGCACTTGCAGGGAGGATGGAGCTCACTGTGGGTCTGGTTTGGAGGCGGCAGCATCCCGGAGGACCTTGCCTCTTCCAGGTCTCGGAGTGGAAGGTGAGCGCCTCGCTTGGCCTCCTCAACCAGACCCAGAACCTGGTCATTGGGCTGGGGCTCCTGGCGGGGTCCCTGCTCTGTGCCTACTTTGTCACCGAAAACAAGCTGCAGGTAAGGCTGGTGGCATCCTGGGTGGCCCCTGGCCTTAGGTGGGGGCCCTGGGGCTGGTGGTGACAGTCACCTCTCCCCTGGCCCTTCCAGGTGGGGGACTTTGTCCTCTTTGGTACCTACATCATCCAGCTGTACACACCGCTCAACTGGTTCGGGACTTACTACAGGTAACACTGGAAGCTGTGGGGGAGCCTGGGGACCCCCTCCCCATGGGCTCCTGCGTCGGGATGTGCTCCCCCAAATCCTTCACCCTGGTCTTCACCCCCTTTCAGGATGATCCAGAACTCCTTTGTGGACATGGAGAACATGTTCGAGCTCTTCCATGAGGAGCAGGAGGTGGGTGCCACCTTCCCCGATCCCGCTCCCTGGCACGGCCCTATGGCCCTGCCCTGGGGACAAGGTGGCTCTGAGGCTGCATCTCACCATACGGCAGGTGAAGGATGCGGTGAACGCTGGCGACCTGTCCTTGGAGGCTGGGCGGATCGAGTTTGAGAATGTGCACTTCAGCTACGTGGATGGGTATGGGGCGGCAGGGACAGGGTGACAGGATGGGACGAGTTGAGCTATAGAGGCTGGCACAGGGATGGGGGGCAGAAGAGGTGGCCCTGAGCCCCTCTCCATCTCCCTCTCCCAGGAAGGAAATCCTGCGGGACGTCTCCTTCTCTGTGATGCCTGGGCAGACCCTGGCCCTGGTGAGAGCCGGACCTGGGGCGTGGGTTCGCTGCGGGAGGCTGGGCTGGGGGAATAGGGGCTGGGGAGGACAGACCCCCAGCGGGGCCACCCTTCCCTGCCCGGCCCCTGGCCTCCAGCAGCCAGGGAGGTCTCTGGTGTCTCCACGTCCCTTTACCTTCATATGCAGGTGGGACCTTCGGGCTCAGGGAAGAGCACTGTCATCCGCCTGCTCTTCCGCTTCTACGATGTGCGGGGTGGCTGCATCCGCATCGACGGGCAGGACATCTCCCAGGTGAGGCTGAGAGGCCTCTGGGGACACAGTGGGGACACACACAGGCTCTGCTGGGCCTCGCAGCACTGCTCGGTGCAGGCACTGGCATCTCCCCGGCGCAGGGTTGAGCACGCAGCCCCCGCAGCCCCTTTGATGGCTGATGGCTGTGCTGGCAGTGGGGTGACTGTGGGAGCCCTGGGCTGAAATGCTGGAGACTGGCCAGGGCTCCCTGGGAAGGGCCAGGGCACTGGCACTGTCCCCCACCGCAGGGTGGAGATGCAGCTGAGCCTGTTCCCCCCGGAGCAGACACCCCGTGACAAGCAGGGCGTTGGGTGCACAGCTGAGTGGTAGGATGGGGTTTTGGGGGGTGAGGTGTGTATGTCTGTCTGAGCTCTTCCCCTCACCTCCCCAGGTGAAGCAGGCATCGCTGCGCGCCCACATCGGGGTGGTGCCCCAGGACACAGTGCTCTTCAATGACACCATTGCCAACAACATCCGCTATGGACGGATCCTGGCCACTGACCAGGAGGTGCAGGAGGCAGCCTGCGCTGCTGACATCCATGACCGCATCCTTTCCTTCCCCGATGGTGAGACCCCCTGCAGTCCCCTCCTTACCTTCCCTGTCTGTTCTGGAGTCCTCCATGACTTGTAGCTGCTCTCATGGGTGTCCTTGGGTGACATCTCCCCTGGGGACATCTGTGTGACCCTGTACCTCACTTTGCCTCTCCCTGCCATCTCGCCAGGGCTAAATCAACCCCTGGGCTGCACCAGGTGGCTGGGTGGTCCCGGCAGGACCCTTCTATGTAGCAGGGTCCCAGTCCCCATCCCCATCTCGTAGGGCACCAGCGCAGCATGTTCTTGCCCTTGTGCCTGCAGGATACAACACCCAGGTGGGGGAGCGGGGGCTGAAGCTGAGCGGGGGGGAGAAGCAGCGTGTTGCCATTGCACGCACCATCCTGAAGGGTCCCCGCATCATCCTGCTGGACGAGGTAATGACAGCAGCCCCCAGTCCCTTTTCCCCACTCTGCAGCAGCCCCTGCCCCAGCGGCTGCCTGTGTCCCATCCCCACACCCTGCCTCTCCCACAGGCCACATCTGCACTTGACACGGAGACTGAGAGGAACATCCAGGCGTCCCTGGCCAAAGTCTGCGCCCACCGCACCACCATCGTCGTTGCACATAGGTAGGGGCCGGGGGAAAGGGCTGATTGGAGCGGTGCTGAGCTCTGAGCTGACCAGCTCCCACACAGGGACTCACAGACCTGTCCTCCTGCATGGGAGGTAACAGCCTGTGCAACTGCAGCTTCTTGCACTGTGCAAACCCCGACCCACTCCCCCGGCCCTTCTCCCCTCTGAGCCAGGATAACACCCTGCTTTTCCCTGCAGGCTCTCCACTGTAGTGGGTGCAGACCAGATCCTGGTGCTCAAGGACGGGCGCATTGTGGAGCGAGGGAGGTGAGCACAGGAGGAGGGCTGGCCACTGGCTGCCCATGGGGACCCCCTCCCTGGCTTGGGGGCCAGAACAGGACCCTGCACCCCTCTGCTCTCCCTGCAGGCACGAGGAGCTGCTGCAGAAGGGCGGCGTGTACGCTGGCATGTGGCTGCAGCAGCAGGCTGGGGATGAGGGTGAGAGCAAGGAGCACCGCACCGAGAAGCCCACGGGCAGCAAGAAGGGGCCGTGAGCATGGCCAGGGGCTCTGCTGTGACACTGACCAGGGGTTGTGGCCCCCATGCTGCCAGGGAGCCCTTTGCTGGCTGCAGGCCCGCGCCCCACACGCCCAGGAGTTGCAGGGGCTGGGTTGGACACTCCACTACATTTGTACCCGTGTGTCTTGCTGTTGTGTATTTTCTTAAACAAGGTCCTTCCCAGGTCTGTGCCTGTGTACTCTGGGTAGGGGATGCGCCTGCAGGACCCCCCTGACCTGGGGAGGCTGTGCTCTGGGCAGGGACTGGCAGGGCTCCTGTTGAGCCTGCCCTGAGGTCAGCCAGCAGCTCTGCCCCAGGGCTGAGCTCTGTGGGCTCAGGTGGGCGAGGGGCAGAGTAGGCTGTCAGCAAGTGCCCCATCCCCACACACAGGGCTGAGTGTGGCAGGGGGCTGCACTCTGACGGCAAAGGAAGGAAGAAGCAGTGCAGCTGGTGGCTGCTTCACTCCCTCCCCTTGCACCTCCTTGTGCCCTCGTCTGCAGAGATGCACCGCTCTGGGCTGGACACCAAGTGACTACTCCCCCCAATGCCTCTGCACTTTTATTTTCTTCCAAGCAGCATTTTGACAAGTTTCAGCATTCCCTCGGCCCAGCCTGAACCCACCTCCTGCTCCAGGGAGGAACCACCAGCAAATACCCAGCCCCCCCCAGCCTGCTGGCTCTATGCCGCTCGGAGCGGAACCCAGCCCTGTGCAGAACCAGGCCCAGCCCTGCAGGCAGGAGCAGTTCCAGCAGGGAGGCTCAAGTGACCAGGTGGGAAAGCAGCACCACTCTCCGTGGCTGCACACCCCCCTGGGAGAGGCCAGCAGGACAAATGCCCCCCACCCAGAGGTCAGCTCCTGCCTCCAAACACCAGCAAGAAAGGGCTGGTTCCAGGCTCAGGGCTGTGTTTGCAAGAAGCGGTTCTGTGCTACTGCTCCCCAGGAGGGGACCCCTCCCAGCAGGGATGGAGGGAGGGAGGCATTCGTGCCCCAGCAGCATGGAAACAGCACCATGGGTAGTTCAGGGCAGCAGACAGCAGCAGGAAGGCAGCCAGTCCTCCTGTGTGAGCAACGCTGGCACAGTCAAGTCACTGCTGAGGTTACTTTTCAGTTAATGGCCCTTGTTAAATTGAACCAGAAAGGACACACAGCTCCCTTCAGTCTCAGAGAGGTCCTGGGCCCCAGCCAAGTCGGGTAAGACCCAATGTGCTGTTGTGCATGCAAACCGCAGGGGAGGCACTGAGGAGCGGGGAAGGGGCTGCCTTCCTGCTGCCGGGAGGCTGCACATTCAGCTGCGCCACAGCCATGCGAGAGGCTGTCCCAGCCACAGCTGCACTTTGCTGAGGGGCTGGCATGGCTCTCCCCAGAGCACAAAATCCAGCCCCGGCAACTGCAGTGGGCAGCCACATCCCAAGGTGTATGTCCAAGCATGCAGAGATGTCCCCACATGGCACCTCCCCTCCAGGCCAGCTCTGGCCTCACCCTGAAGTCCCAGCAGTGCTGGGACATGGCTGCGGCAGCTGTGGCTAAGCACACGCTCTGGGCTGCCACTTACTTTGGTCAGTGTGTGCTCAGCCTTGTCCCACACAGTCTTTGCCTCTCCAGGAACAGTAGCAGTTTGCTGCACTGATTTTATACAGGTACTAGGGCTGAGGTGTCAGCCTGTGTTTGGCAGCTCACCTACAGCCCCCAGGGAGATAAGCTGTCCCTGGTGAGGGGCTCTTGTCATCAGTGTCCAGTCTAGAACCCCACAGCACCCACATGGGAGGCCAGAGCTGCTCCTCAGGTCACGAGGTGGATCCCACGTCTGCTGGCACACCCGCCTCACTTGCCTATGACATGCTGCAGTTCGATGGCTTTGAACCGTGTGCCTGGAATGGGAAGGAACACACAGTGAGCAAGGGAAGATGAGCTTCTTCCTCTGTCCTACAAGGGGACACATCCAGCACTCACGGCCCAGGGCTGTGTGCTCAGCAGTGACACTGTCCTGCCCCAGGCTGGGCTGCCTGGTGAGAAAAGTGACCCCCGACAGAGCCCAGGAAAAGCAGAACCCAGGGAGGACCCCCAACGACACAGCCAGGCCAGAATCAACCCCACCCCAGGGCAGAGCCTGCAGCCAGCCTCACTCACCTGCCGCTGCGACTGCTGGTACTCGGCTTCACTCGCTGACAGTGCCCGGGCCAGTGCCAGATCCTCCTCCTCCTGCGTGCTGCTGGGGACAGCGGTGCTTTGTGTGCCTCAGGCTCACAGGCCCAGTGCCCAAAGCCCTTTGGGGTGGCAGCATTGCCTGTCACTGCAACCTCCCAGGACAGCCAAGGGCAGGGAGCAACTGAGGATCACCCTGAACAGGACAGGGGCTGGAGAGGGACCAGAGCATCCAGCTGGGGCTGGCAGGCTGTAAGATGGTGCTTTGAGCAGCACTAATGTGTCTAAGGATGTGGGCTCCCAGGTGTCCTCTGTGAGCACCCCTGCTCCAGCTCTGTCACGCTCTAGCCATGCTCATCAGCTGACAAGTGGTCAATGGTTTACCATACCCTGTCACTGTCCTCTCCCAGCACCCCAGAGGGCTTGCTCACTGAACAGAGCTCTGTGATGGTTCTGGACTCTTCCTCTTTTTCCCCATCAGCCACAGAGAGGCATCATCTGGAGCCACATGTTGAGAGGAATGTCATCCCGGAGCCACATGACTGTGCCCCAGGCACCTCTCACACACAGGCTTGGGTCATGACACCATGGTCATGACACCACGTGTCCCTGGGCTGTACCTGGGTGCCTGCGCTGAGCTGCATGCCGACTCAGCCAAGGACATCTCCAGAGCTCGCTGCAGTGCCTCTTCCTCGCTCTGAAACAAAACATCTTGTTACCAGCTTGGCTGGGGGTGGCAGGAGGCAGCCCTGAGGGACACACGGCAGGCACGATCTTGCCTGGCCAAACGTGGGTGTGCATCTCCCCTCCCCAAGGCCAGACACAGCACAGGTGAAGGCCCTGGGCTCAGGACAGACCTGCAGCTCTCCCTCCGTCTGCCCAAGGGAATGCAGGCCTGCCAGTGCAGGGAGCATGCCAAGAATACCAGTGGGATGCAGCTTCCAGACTCCTCCTCTGCCCTTGGCTTGCAGAATAGAAAGGCAAAACCCAGCACACTTTGTCCCTTTGGGGAAAGTGCAGCCAAGAGCTGCCACGTGCAGGCACCAGAGCAAACTGATGCCCTGCTGAGTGTCCGGGATCCTTGTTTGCCTGGGAAGGCCCAGCTAGGGAGCACCGTGGTCACCACAGAGGATGGGTCACAAAGCAGTTGCTGCAGTAGCTCCCCAGGGCACAGAAATGACCCAAACCCATCCCAAACTCCCAGGCCTGGCCACTCACCAGCCCGTTCTGCAGCATGACAGCTGGAGGGGAGGTGCTGCGAGTCTGCGACGCAGCTGCTCTGCCTCTGCAAACAGGAGAGAAGCTGGATTATTGTCTAGGGAGGGAGCCCTGGTACAAGTACACAGCCCTACCGATGCACAAGCAGCACAGAGCTGTCACTCCTGCATCCCATAGGGAGCCAAGTTGAGCCTGGTCGTGCCCCCCTCAGAACTACAAGTCAAGCTGTCACCATACCTGGCAGAAGCCGGAGAAGAGGAGCTGTCTGCTGGCTGGGCAGCTCCACTGCTCGATGCGGTAACTGTTTTGGAGGAGGATGCCTGGGCTCTCACAACTGCAGCGTGCCTAGGGCAGACAGGATGCAACTACTTTACAACTGTGGGCCATCCCTGGGCACTGAACACCCAGGGAGATGACGCTGGATAAGACACCTCCCTGACATCCAGCTCCCTTTCTTCCTCGCAACACACCCAGGCGGTGGCTCAGCTATGCCCAAGGGTTTCAAGTGCCCTTTCTCTCCTCAAAACACTGTGCCAGGGAATACAGAATAAGGGACTGAGCAGAGAAGCAAAACCAAAACAGCCCGCAGGCAGTACTGGCGGCTTCTGCTGCAAGGAGAGACTATGTATAACGGCTGTGCTGACTCTACAACCCTTAACGCCGCTGGAGGACACCCCGGCACACAGGGAGCGTGAGAATGCAGCAGTCCCAGGCAAAGGGCTGGGAGGATCTCAGCTTCTTCCCTGTCATCCATCTCAAAACCACAGCCTCATCCCTCCCAGCCTGTCTGTCCCCAGGCCCTCACCCTGCTTTGGAGAGGGGACGCCCTGCCCCGCTGCAGTCGTGGTCCAGAGGGTGCCGGTGCTTGAGGCAGTAGTTCTTGTGGCACTGGTCGCAGATCACCTTCATCATCTCCTTCTGTTTGCAGCCAGGCTTCAAACACTTGTTGGTGAAGATCTGAAAGGCAACATGTCAGTGGTGAAAAGAAACAGGGCCTGCAGGTCTGGGGCTGCCCCCTCCCTCCATGCCAGACCCTGAGCACTAACCAGCTTTCTCTCCCAGTGTCACTTCCATGGGGCTCTAGAGTTTCTCTGAATACTAGTTTTCTTCAGACAGTTTATCAGTAATTCACTAGTGCTTTGGCTTTCATAGACAAGGGTCCCCACAATCACAGCATGCACAGCAGGAGACACTGCCTGACCCAAGGACTCCTGCCTGCCCTGCCAGTGCAGGGGGGACAGCCCAGAGCCCTCCAGCTGCTGCTGGGCTGGACTCCTGCAGGGCCGGCTCCCTGCAGCAATTTCCTCTCCTGGCAAGAAGGGGTAGCTAACTGCTGATTGCATTTTCCTAATAGCAGCATGCAGTTTCCCATCCTCAGGTCCCACGTGGCTGCCCAGCCCCACTCCATTGCTACCTGAGCCCCGGACTCACACCACAAAGTCCTGCAGCTGCGCACACCTCCAGGCCAGCAGCCTTTCCTGTCCTTGGCCTGTGCAAACAGATGGCACCAGGCTGGGCTGATTTCTGTGTTGTTTTCACCCCAGCCCCAGGCTTTGGCAGGGACCCAGAGGATCTCAACAGCAAGGTGGAGAGCGCCGGGTTCCTACCTTACGCTTGCGCTGCGCGGGGTCAGACTTGCAGTCACGGTCAATGTGCTCACCCACCACAACATCGGGCATCTCCCCCCGCCTCACGGGGACCGGGGTGTTGCAGAGGGGACACACGGGGACCTGCACATCCTGTAGAGATAAGAAAAGGGGGCTGGGAGCATATAGCTGGGCAACCTCAAGTGCTGCGTAGCCACCTCTGTCCCTTTCAGGATCTGCCTGCTGAGGCTTCCAGTGTCACCTGTGGCTTGAGATCCTGCTCACCGCCCTCCAAAGAGCTTGCTGAAGCTCGCTCACCTTCTTGTAGGCAGAGGTACAGTTGTGCTGGGCGTAAGCAATGTGGTCGGTGCAGAAGATCTGGTCGCAAGCATCGCACTTCAGGGGGAGGAAGTCTGGGAGGGGACAAAGGAATCAGGCAGAGTGGACAGAGGTCAGTGCTGCCTGCAGCCTAGGGACCTCCCCGGCCTCCCAAAAGCATGGCCCCGACCACGGCAAAGCCAAGACCACTCCTCTCTTACCGCAGCTCCCAGCTGGGAAGCAGAAGGGCCGGGGGCCCACAGCAATACCCAGGGCCCCTCCTCAAGCCCTGCCCTCCCCGGGTGCGGAGCAGCACCTGACACCGCACCCAGCTCCTCGGGGCTGCCGGGGCGGGTCTCACCCACGCGGGACAGCCGCTGCCGGGTGCCCGCGGGAGGGACGTGCCCCGGGGAGGCCCCGGCACACGGCCATGCCCGCGGCACCCCGGGCCCNGGCCCGGGCGTGCGGCTGACCGCGCCAGGGCGGGAGCAGGGCCCGGCCGCCCGGTGCCCCCCGCCCCCGGTGCCCGCAGCTCTCACCCAGGCGCTGGCAGGCGGGCCACGAGCAGTGGGCGCCCAGGTCCGGGAACTCCATGGCGGACCCCCACCGGCACCGGCTTGTGCCGCGCCCGCTTCCGGCCCGGCGTCACGCGGGGCGGAGCCAGTCCCCCACCCCCCGCCTCCGGGCTACCGGGCTCCCTCTCCNCGACCGACGGCCATTGCCAGCGCCTCCGCCCCGCTGCTCCGGCAGCAAGAGCGGGGCAGAGCCAGCCGGCGGCTGCTCCGGGCTACCGGCGGGCAGCTCCGCCAAGGGCAGCCCGGGCGGGACGACCCGCCCTTCGCCCCCCCGCCGNCGCAGCTCTCACCCAGGCGCTGGCAGGCGGGCCACGAGCAGTGGGCGCCCAGGTCCGGGAACTCCATGGCGGACCCCCACCGGCACCGGCTTGTGCCGCGCCCGCTTCCGGCCCGGCGTCACGCGGGGCGGAGCCAGTCCCCCACCCCCCGCCTCCGGGCTACCGGGCTCCCTCTCCTCGGGGGGCGCCTCCTACCGGCCCGCTACAGAGAGACCGACCCCGGCGGCGGGGCCCCAGGGAAGCGGAGAGCCCAGGAGGGGCGGGGGCGGGCGAGGGCGGCGGAGCGACCCTGTGCCCCCTACCAGCAAGAGGCGAGGCTGCCCGGACCGGACCGGACAGCTTGACCGGGGGGAGCTTCCCTCCGTCCTTCTCCTCCCGCCCCTCCCCTCCCCTGCCCAGCCCCAAAAGAGACACAAAACACGGGTCCTCTGCTGTGTGACAGCTCCTGGCTCTCTTCGAGCCGCTTCAAAGTCTCCAGGTGCCATGCATGGAAGAGGGGTGCAGAAGAAGGGGTGCCAACGGGGTCAGGGGTGTAGACGGCGAGAGATGCCCAGGAGAGGCCCCGGCAGGAAGACACGGGAGCACTGAACAGGGCCAGGAGCGAATTTCATTGATTGCAAAACACTCCACAGCCACCCAGTAGCAGGATTCAAACAAGACAGGGAAAAAACAGGTATCGCCCAACAACCTGTTCCTAGCAGTGATGGTAAAGGTTCACAGAAGGGGTCTCTTTGCTGCACAGTGCCCGTCTGCTTCTGTCCCCTTACTGCTACCCTCCCCTCCAAAGACCCCTTACCCTCCCCTTGCCCCTAAGAGCCACATTCGACTGTGCACCCCATCCCTCCCCCAAAATGAAACCAATGAAAGTTAAAATTATTTACACTTTTAGCCATTTAAAAACCCAATAAAATAAGATTGCATATGTCCTACTGGGGATGTGGGTATTAGCAGCAGCTACAGCTAGCTCGGTACTCTGCGTGCAGAACGAAAGACAAACAGAAGACAGACCAAAATACTGCACCATTACTAGGAAGCGTTTGCTGGGGTCGGTGTTTCAATTGTGGCATAAGGCTTCTAGGAGCCGGCTCCTCCCCAGCCGCACGGCAGGGGCCTCTCCTGCTCAGCCAGTGAAGGCCGGGCTCTAGAAGGATGGAAAGGATTCGTTATTCCAGACACAGCACGTTAACACTGACGCGTTTCCATCCCAGTCAACACAAACATCTAAAAACCCACTGCACGTTCACCGTGTGAGTTCTTCCTTTTTCCAGTGACGACGGAGGAAAAGGGGGTGCATGAAGAAGACCTAAGACATAGACGCTGCTGTCATCACTGCCTCCTCCTCATCTCCTTGCTTTGGCAGCTCAGCAAGTGTGGGAGAGGGGGGAGCCGGAGCGGCAGAAGACTCTTGGGCCTCCTGCTCCTCTCTGAGCCCCAGCTCTACATCCATTTGCTCCAGCTCCCCCTGATCCAGTAGCTCAAAGTCATCTGCTTCCTCCTCATCCTCTGGTGAAGCTGCTATCTCTGTCTCCACCGCTTCGGTCTCTGACAGCTGTGCTTGGAAGCTCAGTTTCTCTTCGGCTTCAGTGGGGAGGAACTCGGAGAGGGAGGGCCCCTCGCTGGCCTCTGAGGACCGCAGCAGGGCAGAGAGGGTGTTCTGCACTGCTGTGGTAATGGCAGTGGTGACGATCTCCTCGCTCAGTGTGTCAATGCAGATGCCCAGGCCCGGGGCGGGGACAGTCTTTGGCTCTGCATTGCCTCCTGCCGCTTGCCCGCTCCCATTGAAGTGCGTATTTACAAAATGGAGAGGAGACGCTAGGTGAAGGATGGAGAGCTCAGAGTCTGCAGCCTCCTTCTCTGCTGAGTCCAGCTCACGGGCAGCGTGGGCAAGCTCAGGACCCAGAGGCACACCAAATGCATCTTCATCGCTCTGTGGTCCCAGGTCTCTGGAATGATATTCTTCCACGGAGGGAAACTCTGCCAGGTCCTTGGAAAACGACTCCTCTGGCTCACTGTGCAGGCTCTGCTGATCCAGGTCTGAAAGGCATCAGCGTTAAGGCGCCGGTCCCCTTGCCTCGACCCAGGGCACTGAGACACCGCCCATCCACCCCCCTCAGCTGACACACCAGGGCTCACTTTTGGGCATCCTCCCAACTCTGGAAGCACAGCTGGAAGGGGTCTGCAGCTATTCCCTTCTCCCACGGGAGAACGTCCCTTTTCTCATCCTGTTCTAAGTGCTCTGTGCTCAGAGAGGACTTCCTTCTCCAGCTCATGCTCTCAGCATCTAGAGCCCTCCAGTAAAACCCACAGGGTCAGGGAAATTGTCCTTACAGCACATCACCTGCTTGCTCCCCCCAGACCCTCAAGTGACCACATCTGAGTTACCTTCACATTCCTCAGCACTAACCAGTCTTGGGGCTTGTAACTCTGACAGGGTTGGGTGTCCAACCTGTTTCACCCAGCATCCTATATAAGCGTGTGACTATACCATGCAATTATTTCTGTGGGACTTTGTGGATGGCCCTGCTCCCTTGCTGGAATGAGAAGAGAACATTGTTTTCTAGGGCAGTAATCAGAAGCAGATGTCCACTCAGGACCAGCTCACAATCAGCCACGAAGCCAGGGCATGCTGCACTGCTATTGCTGCTTCCTCCTTTTAATTTTCTTCCCCCCGTAAGTAGCTGGGTTCTCTCCCTGTGTTTGGAGGGACAGGTGTTCTGGGATAAAACACTCGGGGTCAGGAAAGGCAGCAGTGTCCCATCACATACCTTCAGAAACGTCTGTCAGCTGTGGGGTGGTAGCCCTTGAGACAGAAAAGCCCCCACTCTCCAGGATAGAAGCCTCCTCATCAGAGAGCTCAGAATCTGTGATTGACAGTGCCAGGGCAGTCTTTTTCACATCCACCTGCATGGGATGAAGCCAGAGGGACAAATTCCTGGGTGTCTGAATACCAGTGCTGACCTACAGGCACCTCCGCTCAAACCAGAGCTTCCAGGCAGAAGTCTGTTGCTGGAAAGACTCTGCACAGGGACACTATGAAATCAGGAGGGGGCTGGGAAAAGTGCTCATTGCACTGCCAGGAAAGGACAGTCTCAGTTCACTGGCTTTCCTGCAATGATCCAGTGCCTGAAGCTTTGCCTGCCCTCAGTGAAGAACCTGAAAGAGCCAGCACAAGATGGGATCAGCCTGTAAGAGTCTTGGAAGGCTTTGATCCTTCTGCCTCTCCTGGGATCACCAAGGAGCAAAACACCCCTTCCCTTCTGCATTCACACCGGGCACAATGAAGCCTACTACAAGTAGTAGCGGTTCAGGTATCTGCATTCCTCTGGAAGCTGAAGCTTCCCATTTCACAGCCCAGCTGTAAAGGAAGACACTTGGTCCATTTCTGTGGTGCACATACAGAAAGAGAGAAAGGTCACACCCAGTCTGACTGGGAACTGCGTGAGACACCAGTGCTACTCATCTCCCTTTTCTAGTGAGGAGGAGCCTCTGCAGCTTACACCAGGACAGCTGATTTCTTTAAGAGACGCTCACATCTCTGAGCATGAAGCATAAGCATCAAAACAATTCTGCAGGTCAGCGGGAGGCTGGAGCATGGCTCCTCCTGTTCTGCTGCTGCATCAGCAGCCCTGTGGCGTTGAATTTTCAATACCAAGACTGGGGACAATGGCCTTCATCAAACTAATGCCATTCTCCCCTTGGGATTCTGCAAAGAAGTGACTTGTTGCTCTGCTGTTTGTCATCAATGCAGCTGTACTCAGACCACCCCTTGTCTCTCAAGCTGCTACAGACCAGAGAGGAGTGACTGATTCCTGCACAACTCTTTGTGCTCTTACCACTGGGGAGAAGCCCGACAGCTCTGCCTCACTCTCACTCTCCGTCTCTGCTGTTGGCTCATCACCTGCTGCAGGCTCACTCTTTCCTTGTCGCTCTATGAAAGAGAAGAAAGGCTTCACATGAGACTGAAGGAATTTAATGCCTTTGTACATCACTTTCCCACTACTTCTACTACCCTGTGAAACTGCACGGGTTTCCCAAAAGCTCCAGGTTCCCAGAGACAACTGTAATCTGTTGCTCTCATTTGCTGTTCCCAGGATTACTTGCCCAGTTGTTCTCCCCATAACCCTCAAGTTTCAGCCTGTTTTCCCCTGCTGCACTGCGGCCTTTCACCATGGCACTGGCAGACCTGCTCTCCTGTTGTCCGTTTACTAGGGCTCCACTCTGGGAGTATGGCACCAGAAAAAGTCAGAGTGAAGGTGGGTCCTTACTCTTCTTCTCATGCTTGTGGTGCAGCGTCTCTGCCTTCATACTGTAGTCCAGTTTCATCAGGACAGGCTCCAAACGTGTGTACATTCTCTGGATCAGCTCGTGGTAGACCACCAGAGGCCAGAGCAGAATGCTGAGCACTGTGAACACAGGATGGGGCAGTGTGAGACAGAAAGCACAATCCAGCCCTTTATGGGGCACCAGCAAGCAACTCTGCACAAAGGGAAGCACAGTTGAACATCATTTGTTTTCTCATCTGACTGCCTAAAATCTCCATCCGTGGCTGCTCTTACTCATTCCAAAGCTGCTTGATTAGCCAGGTTTTCCTAACAGATCTCCGTTAAGATATAGATTTATGTTAATGTGAAGCGTAAGCCCTCCCCTTCAGCCACTGCGTCCCAGCCTCAACATGCAATAGAGGCCCTGGAATGAGGTTATTAAAACTAAAAATCACCAAAACTTTTATGAGAGTAGCAGTATAGAACTCCTATGTAGATGCACTAGCAGCAGACCACCAACAGTCTTCAGAGTCAGGAGGGGCTGACCGTGCAGTGAAAAAGGTCT
Source organism: Syrrhaptes paradoxus (assembly GCA_013400615.1). Taxonomy (NCBI): domain Eukaryota; kingdom Metazoa; phylum Chordata; class Aves; order Pterocliformes; family Pteroclidae; genus Syrrhaptes; species Syrrhaptes paradoxus. The sequence continues at coordinate 47,942 of VZTO01010857.1, forward strand.
TATTTGTTAAACATGCAGCTTCTTTAACAACTCTCTTGATACGGATCTGTGCACTCTAGGAACTGAGAGACTGCAGCTTTCTGCTTCCCCGGGGCCTCACCAGCACCTCCCAGCCGCGGGTAGAAGAGGAAAGCAATGTTTTAGCGCGGCTCCCTCTCCTGACTCTGCAGCTGTACTGCATGCAGGCACTTCAAGCAAAACTTCCCGGAGGACATTGCCACTACTGATCATTAATCTAGCACGGATCCCCTCAAGAAAACCGCAAACAGGCTTCTACCAGCGCATCAACAGCACAGCTAGGTCATATTTCAGCTTAGGTCAGACAAGATTGCTGCTTATACTCACAAATGATGTAGGAGATCATTATGCCTGGAACATAGTGTCCAACTACAGCCAGAATCAGGCAGCCTGAACAGACACTCATGCAGAACTGAAGGAAGAGAAAGGAACAAACAGAAGTGACAAGAGGCAGAGATACATCTATGCAAACAAACAGGAACCCAGTTAGAGCAAAATGAGGGATGCTCCTAACGAAGTCAGTACACCAGCTCTGCACTGAGTACATTCAGACGCTGACAATCACAACTTGGCTTGGTTAGGTTAAGTTGTAAGCATTAGAGGTTCAAGCACAGGAAGACCAAGGTAATGCAACACCCCAGTAAAATGAATCCAAAGTTTATTGGACAGTTCTTTACGAAGTAAATTATGTTCCCTGAGACTAGGATGGGATATTGCAAATTGCCATTTTAGAGTACATCTCCCCTGCAGAGCTCAGCACTTTAAGAGAAGCCCGTACTGTCCTGACAGAGACAGGAAGCTGTTACAGTCACCAGACGCTGTGCTGCTGCTATGCAATAAACCAGATGGCAGAAGCATTAGCAGAACCCATGCTCCCACCAGACCAGGACCTTCCTCCTCTGGAAAAAGTGGAAATATAATGGTGCAACCCTGATGGCTTCTCCTGCATTCTTCTAGGGAGGGGGAGAAGTGAGGACAAACACCCTGCAAGCCAGGACACGGGTTCAGATATCAACTAAATCCAGCAATGAGGAGTTTCATTCATAATGGAAAGGGTCTACAAAAGCTAGGGCCCTCTAAGGGCTTTGCTCCCAATGAATTCATGCTTTATGGGCGTCTTGGTCCTGGTCACCTACTCCCTGGAGCTGGGACAGTGTTTTAACAGAAGAGGAGTAATCAGCAGTGACAGAAACCTTTGGCACACTGGACCCCAGCAACCCTGATACAATCCTAGTCTGTCCTATTTTTTTGTGATGCTAAGGCAACTCCTGTCTGCAAGCACTTTCCAAACAACACGTCACAGACACCACGACATGGTTAATGACAGATCTCCATGCACTCAGGAACACTGCTACGTTTGGACTTGGCTACGTACAGTACAGTCTTGGCTAGCAAAACAGGTAAGACCAGCTTAAAGGGTTGAATGGAGACTGTGAAAGGGTCAGAGACTGTAGGCTCCCCTGTTTTCTCCCCACTTGCAATCTGAGAGCTTTCTTTGCACTTTAAGAAATAAAACTAAGCATAGCTAGTCAGTCTCAGAAGGATTTAAGTTCAGCTCCACTTTACAAAGACTGAAACAAATTACTCATCACTTAAGCTTCCTATAGCATAAAGTCTGAAAGGAGTGAACAGCAAATGTTAAAGGGGGACAGCAATTGTAAAGATACTGATTTGACATTCTTCCATCTCTTGGCCACTAGTAATGGAAAGAAAAGCCCCTGTACAGAAGAGTAGGTATCTCCAGCTTACCTTGGCAGGATTTTGCCTCTTGTACTGTAGCAGTTCCTGCAGGTACAGCCTGAAGGTGACCCAGCTCTCTGCCAGACAGTGGCACAGCTCAGGGACACTGAGCAGGTGAGGTTGTGCCCCTGAAGTCACTCCCTCACTAGAGACAGACAAGAGCAAGAAGACAATCTTTGAACACGGTCTGCTTTGTTGTCGGGGGGAACAGCTCCATTGGGAAGCACAGATCCCTACTAAAGGCTTGACAGTACTGACTGCATCCTCAACTGACCTACAGCACACGCTTGATTTGGAGATACTTTTTTCCTTTGATCAGGAAGACAACCAAGAGACACTTGAGCCAAGCAGTTGCAGCAGACATCATGCCATAGCATCCCCATGCCACAGGCCCAAGATGCAAAGCAGTTTACTCAAAGCCACACAGACAGAAGCATTGGAGGTGGAACTAGTTACGTGGCTGCCTCTGGCACCAAGTCTCAGGTAGCCAGAATGTGGTGCTCAGACCTATAACCATGGGCAAGCACAGAATGCAAGCTATGCCATCAAAGACAGCACGTATGGCCTGCTAAAGTCAGTCTCAGGGATTTCCTTCTCTCTGGAAGATTCTTAAAATAGTCCAGGACAGATCCAGGCAAGAAACCTGAGAGTTCCTACCATCAGAAGCACTTGAGCTTTATTGCTACCAAAAGAACACTAGCTTTCCCCAGAGTCTCAAACAGTGGCTCCTGAGCTGATAAGCAGCTCCCGGTGCAGGAGAAATTGCTACCAATGTTTCACCACAGGAGCCATGCGGTCTATTGACAACAGCAAAAAGGACCTGTAAGATCACCAGACTAAATTAAGGCTTTCCCACTCTCCCCTCTCACCAAGGAACATATCAGTGAGCTTACCTCTCCCCTCCCGGCTCCTCTGACGGCTGTGCTGTAGAGAGAACACAGCAGATTAGTCAGCCAAGTGAGAAATACAACCTGACATTTTTACCACCTGAACAGATCAGAGCTTGGGATGTATCATCCTTAGCTAGGGATGCACCCTGGGGCATTCTTCATGCTCTCACGAAAGCAGGAATCCATGGCTTGGAGTCTGAGCTGCGCAGGCTTCAGTGAAGCATGCCTGGAGACTCAGACAGAGCACTGGTCTCAGGGTGCTCTAGCACACCTTGCAACCTGCGTTGATGAACATGTGGCATGACACTCGTACCCAAGGTGCACGCTGCTGCTAGCACATGGGCTCTCCTCTGCAGGAATTGCATAGCTTGCCCTGGTGTCCCACCTGCCTGGGCAGTGTCCTCCCCAGGGCAGCTGCCTAGCCCTAGTTTGGGCTGCCAGCATAGTTCCAGAGCAGGGCAAAGCTCCAGCTCCTGCCTCAGAGCTCAGCATGGCACTAGCAGGTCTGAGCTGCATTTCCCACTGACCAGTCCAGACCACAGGCCCTGGCAGGATGCTGTGTACAAATGCCAGAGATCTCTCTGCTGCCTCTATCCTATCCCAGGTAATGAAGTAACAAATAGCAGCCCTGTGTATAATTATCTAATTTTAGGGCTCTTTTATGTTCCCTGACAGCCCTTTCTGCCAGGCACAGCTGTACTACACTCCTAAGGTCTAGCAGTCTGGACAAGAACAAGGGAAAGTTTCTCCCATTTCTGTCTGCACCCAAGAAGTGATGATCAAACAGGGACCCACTCCATGCAGTACTGAAGGGATGAATGGTGTTTCAGTGGCAGAGGTCACATATGACTATGCTCTGCCTTTAGATACATAGAGGAAAAAACCCCCAAATATTTCAATGACAGCAGGAACTGAGCACGTACAGGGCTCAATCAAAGCTCTTCCAGGAACACAGTCTTTGTAAGCTGTCACGGTTTAACCCTAGCCAGGAACTCAGTCCCACACAGCCACTTGCTCACTCTCACCCCCTGGGATGGGGAGAGAATCAGAAGAGTAAAAGCGAGAAAACTCATGGGATGAGATAAAGACAGTATAACAGGTAAAGCAAAAGCTGCACACACAAGCAAAGCAAACCAAGGAATTAATTTACTTCTTCCCATGGGCAGGCAGATGTCCAGCCATCTCCAGGAAAGCAGGGCTCCATCATGCGTAATGGTTACTTGGGAAGACAAATGCCATCACTCTAAATGTTCCCCCCTTCCTCCTTCTTCCTACAGCTTTACATGCTGAGCATGGTGCCATATGGTAGGAACATCCCTTCGGTCAGTTGGGGTCAGCTGTCCCAACTGCGTCCCCTCCCAACTCCTTGTGCACCCCCAGCCTGCTCGCTGGTGGGTGATGTGAGGAGCAGAAAAGTCCCGGACTGTGTGTGAGGACTGCTCAGCAATAACAGAAACATCCCTGTGTCATCAGCACTGTTTCCAGCACAAGTCCAAAACATAGCCCGGTACTAGCTACTATGCAGAAAATTAACTTTGTCCCAGCCAAAACCAGCACATAAGTCTCCTGTGTTTAACAAAGTCCGGATCATACTGTGACAGTCCCTCAAGGTCCACCTTCCTCTGCCTGTCGGCCTACTGTCCTAAAGCTGGTAGGGACAGATACATCTTTGCTGCTGGCTGGCCAACTGCAAACTTTGTTCAAGTGGTTCTAAAAATCAGTGGCACCCCTATCCTCCACACTGCACGTCACTCCATAAATAGGACTAAAATAAAGGAAGAGAGTTTATGTTCAAACTCCAGGCTACTTGTTGGAAACAGGCTGAAAAATCCAACATGAGCAAAAAGGGGTTTGAATCGTCCCTGGAGCCATCAGTCAGATGCAAAGCCCAAGAGAGGCACAGACTCCCCCAAGTAAATGCATAAAAGAAGTGAACATCTATCACTGCCAACACCCAGTGAGACTCCAGACTCCAGTTCAAGCCGCAGAAGAGAGCAACTGCTTGTAGCAGCCTTGCCATCATTCTCCCAAGACACAGGACACTGGGCCAAGTATGTCAGACTCCTCCTACCACCGCAGGCACTGCACCAGCCACTCGCCTGGCATGGCGGAGAGGGAGGCCATCCGCCTGCCGGAGGAGGCGATTCTTTGAGAGCGTGACCCAGATTTCCAGTAATCGGGACTGTCAAGAGGAGTCAACTGCTCTCAGACTGGGCTGCCCATCCGCTCCACTGCCCATGACTGCTGGGCACGGCTGCTGAGGCAGCCAGCAAGTGCTGCTCACAAAGGGAGCTCTGGGTGAGAAAGGAGTATTACGGACACAGCTCCACCCCTACAGGGTTGTTGCTTCTCTCACACAACCGCCATTGCTGTATTTTGCTCCTGTGCTCAGGAATCTAAAGCTGCTTAATCACAGCACACTGAAATCCAGCTATATCTCAAAGCCTCATCTATTACCTGCACTAAATCACCGAATAAATTACATTTGGCACCAGCCCGTCTGTAGCAGCTGGCTATACTGGTTGTACCAGCTACCAACGAGGAGCTGGGATGCTCGCTGGACTCTACCAGACAGAGATGCCAGCAAGAGAGTAAGCAGGATTGCACAGGAACCCCACTCTTCTCCGACTGGCTGCAGTAATCCAAGCCATCCAAAGTATGCCAGCAGAGGGAGTGAAACAATTCTCCTCGGCTGCTTCTGAAGGTTTCAGAGCCACTTTGGGGAGCTGCAGAATATTTCAGCAGGCTGCAGAATGTTCACGTGATTTCAGCTATCTGGCAAAACACAAGCTGTCTTTAAAACCAACAGTATCTTGCTTCCTGTAGTAGAGCAGTCTGCCTGCTGGCCATCCCAGAGCACTGGAGTCTTACACCAGTTGGAGGAACAGCCCAACCACATAAAACCTGTAGCATTTCTGACAGGACACATTCACTTAGCTAAGGCTTAACACCAACCTGTGCTGCAACACTGTCTAACACTGGTACAACTAAAAGCAGGACACTCACAGCTGGCCTCAGATCATCAATAACCGGCTGAAATCTTGCTGTTGGCACTTTATACCAGACCGTGGGTTAATATAAACTACTTGACATACACCAGACTCTTCTGGGAGACCAGGCGCACAAGAGTTTAGGTTACATGTTGGTACTGACAAATTATCACTGATGGATTCCTTGGTTCTTACAGGTTTTCAGCGTGTCCTCAAGAGGCATTCCTCATCTGTGTGCAAACTTTAGTTTGAAAGCAGGGGCCCTGTTTAAGGAGTACCAGCATTCAGTTTTAATGCAGGCTTTGATAAAGCTCTTCCACACTACACTCTTCTACGCTGACCAAAACATAGCTGCCAAACAACAGTACAGAAAACATCCCTACCTGATACCCATTTCAGGAGAATATGGAGGTGCTTCTTAAGTCCTTAAACAGTATTTAAGTGGAACCTCACATAGAGGTAGTTACATATGGAGAAAATACACTGTGTGTGAGCTGAAAATATGCAGTCTGTTCTCACAGGGCCTAAAAAGATTGTGCATCTTGCTGCTGTTAGCGTGTCCCTGATCGCAGTGTGTGAGTAACTGCAAATACATGCTGAGGTTTTAGCATTCCTTCAGAAATGATGTTATAAGCAGTCACCCAAGACATACAGAACTGCCACAAACTGAGGTTTGTGTATATACGTGCCAACTCTTGAAGGTGTGGTACTGACCTACTTCCAAAAGCTCCTGGAAAGCCTTACAGGAAGCACTGAGGAGCAAAGCCACAAAGCTACAGCTCTGCTTCACAGGAAGGCAGGAGCCACATAAGAACCCCTAAGTATTCAGCAGTGCCAATTCAACCAGAGGCCCCTCAGGAATGCAGAGCACCGCTCCTTCCTTGAGAAGGCTGAGGAAACACAGTCCAGTGGACCATGGCAACACCAGGGCTGTGACCTAACCAGGCACATCAGAAAGGTGTCCCTGTTCTTTGCTGTTGTGCTGGTGTTGGCTGGGACAGAGTTAATTTTCTCCACAGTATGAGGCTATGTCTTGGATTTGTGCTGGAAACAGTGTTGATGACACAGGGATGTTTCTGTTATTGCTGAGCAGAGCTCACACACAGTCCAGGACTTTTCTGCTCCTCACATCACCCACCAGCGAGCAGGCTGGGGGTGCACAAGGAGTTGGGAGGGGACGCAGCCGCGACAGCTGACCCCAACTGACCAAAGGGATGTTCCTACCATATGATGTCATGCTCAGCATGTAAAGGTGGGGGAAGAAAAAGGAAGGGGGGGGAACATTTGGAGTGATGACATTTGTCCTCCCAAGCAACCATTACGCATGATGGAGCCCTGCTTTCCTGGAGATGGCTGAACACCTGCCTGCCCATGGGAAGTAGTGAATTAATTCATTTTTTTTCTTTGCTTGTGTGCGCAGCTTTTGCTTTACCTATTAAACTGTCTTCATCTCAATTCAGGAGTTTTCTCACTTTTCCAATTCCCTCCCCCATCCCAGTGCGGGGGGGAGTGAGCAAGTGGCTGTGTGGGGCTTGGCTAGGGTTAAACCACAACAGCTGTCAGCAGCAGGGAAGCAGCAAGGAGTGAAATATGGGGAAGAACACCACTGAGGAGGGACTCAGGAGGATGTGCACTGACTTACTGCAGAGCTGATGACACAGGATGAGCCTAACCCCTGGTGTGTTGTTTGTTTGTTTTTCTTTTTTATTCTTCACTGCTCTGCACAATATAAATTGATTTCAGTATGGGTTTCCTATTTCTTCTGTGATAACACAGCTTTTACAGGCCTGGTACTTTCTGGAGTGACTCTACCCCCACCTGCCTCAATGACACCATTCTGTATTGCACATCAGGTTTTTGCATTTCTGGACACGTTTCAAGTGAGATGTTTTGGGTTGGCTTTAAGCTATTCCCTTAAAAATCCATTGTGAATAAGCAGGAAATTAAATCGGCCAGTCCAGTTTGGCTGCCTAGCTACCTGAACCACAGAAAGCAAACAGTTTCAAGACTACAGCTGAAACATATCTAATCTTATCAGCACTTCTGTGAAAGCACCCTTTAAGTCAGTACCCTTTTAGGTCAAATAAAGGGCACCTTACAAACAGACATATAGAGGGGCTTTCATTCAGAAACCTTCCCTAGAGTAGGGAGGCAGGGATGGAGGGCCCCAAGCTGCCTTTGAACAGCAGCAGTAAATGCAATAGGCAGGTCTGGGTCCAGTTGTTTAATAAGTTCCAATGAAGGAGGCACTCAAAGCAGACAGCAGCCAATCCATGCCTATCATCGTTCTGAGGGCACTCCTCATGTTGCTTTTGTGTCTAATGTTGGCAAAGGCCCTTCAATAAATGGGAAAGATAAGCCAATAAGTAAGTGCTGTTTAGTCCAGGTACAATACACTAACTGTCCCTGCTGTCAGACCTCATCATCCACTCTGCTACCTGCCGCAAGAAGTGGTTCTCATCTGCTCTGTCTTTTTCAGGGCATAAGCTCACACTGCACGTAACTCAAACCAATACACTTCAACCCCCCCATTTCTTTCCCCCAGCTCAGCTGGCCATATAAGATTGCACCTGGAATGATCTTTTCACCACAACATTTGCAGGAGAGAAAGGACATACCAGAAATACTGCATCATCCCTGTCACCAGCCTCCCTGACAAGCTAGCTGGGCCCCCTTAGTCACTCTCAAAATGAGCTACTCACAGAACTTCTCAGCACTAGGAGCAATTCTCCTCATGCCCAGAGACTAAGGATACATACTAATACTCTGACACAACTAGGCAAGAGGCAGCACCAGTACCAAAGCCTGCAGTTACAGTAGGAACGGGGCTTACGTGACCTACGAGAGAGCCAGGAAAAGACTGTCTGTGGCCATAGCCCAGCAGCTGGCAACACTAGAGCTGTGTCACTAGCTACAGTGCTACTTATCACGTACCTGAGAAATCAAACAGGAACCTGGGCTTCCACCTCTCCAGCAAGAGAACGCCAAGAAGGGACATGCTGAGGAGAAAGAGGGGTCTCAGGGAGGTGGAGGAAAACAACCTAGAAATCAAACGAGAAATTGTTAGGGAGGAAAAAGGCATCAAGTTACTGATCTTGATGAGCAAAAAGACAGGGCTCAGTGTATGGCAAAGCAGAAACATCTCACTGCTACTGGCCACTGCAGCAAGCATTACACTCCACAGACACCCAACCCCACCACAGAACTTTGTAAAATGGCTCTTCTGCTCCCCACCAGACAGCTGACTACCTGCCATCTCACACCACTCTCCTCCCCTGCTCCTGATCTCCTCCTTTATCTGTAAAACAAGGCTAATGCTTCCTTGTACAAGTCCCTTTGAATCCTCAAGGTGGAGGCTCTAGATAACAGATTGCTGTAGCAGAATACTGGTTGAGAAACAGCCTGTTTGCTGAAAACTTATGTCCTGTTTGTCATCACATTACCCACAGGTAGCACCAAAGCACATCCTGCACCTGCTTTTAGATTCCCGTTCTTTTATCACAAACCTCTCCTCATTCAATCAGTCTAGCACTTAAATGGTTTTGTTGATCACTTGATTCTATCTTAAAACCTTTCATGTCTCTCTCATCAACACACTGACTTGAGCCATTAATTAGCTCACACAATACTACTCCCACATAGACAAACAATCCCACCACCAAAGAGCTTATCTCCCCACTCTATATAGATTCAATAGCAAAGGTCCCTGTGTGGTGCTTGTGCCAGCAAATGCTGTCTGCATTCTTCCATTCCTCCAAGCAAGAGCATCAGCACTTCCCTCCAAGGGCAGCTCTTTTTTAAGTCACTCCAGAAGCAAATGCTGGGGAAATGCATTGATCCTCACCCCTTTGATAAATGCACTTTTCCAGAAAGGAAGAGCTGCTCTCCTGTTTTCCCTTGCTCCTCTTCAGTGAGTATTTGCCAATAACTAATCTCAAATGCACCAAACAATGACTGGAGTCGGAGAACATCTCGCTGTGCAGCGCAGGGAAGAGCCGTGCTTACCATCAAGCCACAGTCAGGGACAAAGGACTTGGAAGTCAGATCTGTCTCACTGGGCAGCACAGAATGAAAGCTGCACACTTTCCAAAGGCTTACAGGACCTATAACGACCTAACCAACATTTTTATCCCTTGTCATGGGACAAAAATTCTGTAGCTTAATACATCAGCTCCAGAAGCATTTCTACCTGTTCCACCTCATTTACGGATGGCAGCTGAAGGATGTTGGCTGAATCCTCCATGAGACTGTAAATAATTCCTCCCTCTCTGTTATATTTAAACGTCTTTCTGTCATCCCAATATTCTAGGCACTCTTTGTTCTTCTCGACCTTTCTACACACAGTCCCTTAGCCATCATTGTCTAGCCCCCTTGCCATCTCACAGCATACCCCTCCTTCTCCCACTAACTTCAAAGCTCTGCTTTCAGATTTTTCAAGCTAGTAGAGTAGTCCAAAACCATTTAAGTACCTGGTTACCACATATGCCTCTGATAATCATATGGATGAGGGAGCAGAAAGTAAGCAGCCTCTTCATAGTGACTTCAAAGGCTGTTTGGTTGCATAGTTTCCCCCTCTCTGACTTCAGAGTCTGTCCTTTCCTATTTCATCTGCAACTAGCATTTAACTCTTTCACCAGCCAGTTTTGACCTTTTCCACTAGGAAAGCCGCAGGCTGAGAGTGCTTTTGCCAGCAAAACTGACTCATTGTTTATACAAACAAACAGGATGTTTTTCATTCCCATCCACAGCTGGGCTCTGTCATTCATGCTCCCAGCTCCTCATGCTGTTGCCCTGCCGAGAGGCAGAGGAGAAGGGAACACGGGGCAGGGGAAATGCTTGTGCTCAAACCGAGTGGCCTCACCCTTCGTGAAAAATCAGCAACCTCTAGAAAAAGATCAAGGAGCAGAAGGGATTAAATAAAACGCCACAGGGCAGCCGGCTGCTGCAGGAGGCCGTGGGGCTCACCGACTGCAATTACAGGGTGAAGAGAACCGATAAAGCACGGATGCAAAAATTAACCAGAAACGTGCCTGGGCGAGGCTCCAGCTGGGCCCGGCTGCGTTCTATTATCTCGGGGCAAATCCTGCCCCAGCTCCTGGCACTCTCTCCTCTCAGGGAGGGGCCTGGTTGTGCCTGCCGGAGGAAAACAGCGCGGTGCCTCCCGGCTGCGCGCATCCCACCGGGGATCACCGTCCCCCCCAAAGGCTCACAAGCGTCCACCGCCGCGGGCGGGACGAGCAGCACCCCAACGGCCGCCCGGCTGCAGCCCGAGCTGCCCGCCGCAGCCCGCCCGGCCCCGCCGCGGCCTGCCCCNTCCTCGGCCCGGCCGCTCGCCATGGCTGCGGGACGGCGGGAGGGAGGGGCCGCTGTCACCGCCGGCGGAGGAGGGGAGGGGGGCGGGAAGCGCTGCACCGGCCCGGGCGGGTGGTACCGCCTGACGGGGACCGGCGGCCACTGCCGCCGCGCGCATGCGCACTCCGCCCCGCGGCGGGGAGGTACCGGTCGCGCATGCGCCGTGCAGGGCGGCAGCGGCGGAGAGCTCTGCGCAGGCGCACCTTAGGCCACGCCCCCCTGCACCGGAAGAGGAAGACTGGCGTCTGGACTTGGTCCGCCAACGGCTCTGTGGCCTTCGCTCCGGGCACCGGCTTCGGCGCGGCTCAGCACCGCGGGGGTAACCGTCCCTACGCCCTCGGAGCGGGCCGGGCACTCGCCGGCCGTTAGAGGGGACTCGGCCTCGGAGCTGGCCCGGCAGCCCGTAGGGGACCCGGCAGCCCCTGCCCCGGGCGCGGGCGGGATGGAGCTGGACGGGCTGCTGCTGGACGAGGAGGGCACCTTCTCCCTCAGCGGCTTCCAGGAGTTCACGGTGAGTGTCCCTAGGGCACCCCTGGTGGTGCCCGATGTCCCTGGCCCAGCCTGTCCCTGGCCCCACAGCTCCGCAGGCCTGTCGGCTGTTCCCTACTTAAACCCTGACCCCGGAAAGCGCAGTGTGACCCCCCAGCCGGGGCCCTGGCTGAGCTCTCGGGGGCCGTGCTGGGCCTGTCGTACATCAAAGCTGGATTGAGGTGGAGAGCCTGATATGAGGAGCGCTCAGGGCTTTTCTCATATGCCCGCGTCTGCTTGCAGTTCCTGCCCAGGCACCAGCAGCTGAGTGAGAGGGTGCGGAAGCGGCTGTATTATGGCTGGGACAAAGACTGCAGCTTGGATAATCTCTCCAGCCCTGTGGCAGGTGGGTTGCTAAGTGTCCCCAGATGGGAATGCTGAGTCAAGGGGATTGGAAACAGACCAGGGGCTGAGACCAACAAGTCACCTGCTCCCTCCTCAGTGCCAAATCCCACCCCCGTCCAGCCTTCCTTGCTGTGTGCAGCAGATTGGGCAGGGTGCCAGAGTCTCATAGCTCCTGCTTTCTGTTTTATTGCCCTGTCTGTTTCACTGCTGCAGTTTTGGCACCTCACTGGTGTGCAGATTCCTTTATGTTGCTTGCAAAGTCCTTGGCAGGGAAAGCTGTGTCCCTGTCCCTGATGAGAGGTGTCTTGGACAACTTCTTGTGTTCTGTAAGGTACTGGGAAGTTCATTTAACTTCTAGTTGTGAGCAGCAAGGGGACAAGTTCCTTCTGCGTGTTTGTCTGGATTACATCCCTTTTTTCCTGTTGATTCAGCAGTGTTTTAGGGGAGCAGAAGGAGGCAGCTGGGTTGAGGCTGAGGAGCTGCCGCAGGTGATGGCGGAGAGGGGTGGTTAAGGGTAAGTGGTGGTTTGCTGGAGGGCCTTCACAGTGGGGTTGCATTAGCTGCACACTGACACAGCTTTCAGGGAGCATTGAGCAGGTGGGAAAGCAAGCTTGCATTCAAAAGTCTTGTGATAGTTGTGGGGAAACAGTCTGAAATAGACAAGAGGCTGTGTAAGACGTGCATCAGCAAGGAGGGTGATGCTGGGCATGTGGTGACGGAGCTGGGCCAGGCAGAGCAGCCAGCTGCCTGAGTGCTGCTGGGAGTCACGAGTTCTGATAAAGGTGGTGCAAGGAGGCATGTGGCTTTGTCATTGGAGGTGGTGTCACACCTGGGTGTGAGATGGGCGCGTTCCACAGGACGCTACCCATGTTGAAAGTTCAAAGGACACATTCATGTAAGAAGACTCTGCTGAGGGCTATTAACTATAAGGACTGCCTCAGAGTCAGTAAATGCCTTGGGTCCAGCAGCTGGGGGCGGGAGCAATGCACAGAGGCTATCTCTGTGAGCTTATCTGCTCTTACAGCCTTCCTTCACCAGCTGTTATCAGCTGCTGTCAAAAAAACAGGACCTAGGGCTATGGCATCTGTCTTGGTAGAGCTGTGCCATTGCTAGGTGGAAAGTTTATGGCTCTGCTCTTCAAATGAGTTAGAGGTAGTTGTGGGGATAGTCCAGGGTAGCAGGAGGCAGTGTGGGGCTGGCTGAGGAGAGAGGTTGAAAAGCGAATTTGTTCCTTCTGGAAAGCAAGAACCATGACCACCCTCAGCATGCTGTGTCTGGGAGATGAGGACAGCAATCAGCTGCTCCCTGTGTCCTCTAGGGCGGGGTATGCTGCCATGGGTTGGATTTGTGGACTGAAGAATTAGGTTTCATGTTGGGACAGAGCCTGGGAGGCCTCACATGCTGCCGCCTCTGCGGCAGCTGGTGTGGTGGCACAAGGGTGGCTGAGCAGGGCAGAGAGAGCAGCTGCAGTGCAAGAGGCTGGAAGCTGCCAATGAGTGGCTGAAGCTGTGTCTTCCTGGCTTTGGATCCCAGCAGTGGTGTGGCTTGAATGACTTGGGGAGGTCCTGTAGAGCAGTGTGTTTCTGAGCTTGGTGGCTGTTCTCAGGCAAATACTTCCTGTGGGATTGCAGCTGTTCTCTCAGTTGCTGGAGAGACATGGAAAGGAGGAGTGTGGAGAGAAGAAGTGTGGTGATGCTTCCCTGGGAGCTGGAAATGTAAGACTGCTGGCATGAGCACTGCTTTCAACTCTGTCAGCACCAGGCTGTAGTGCTGTTTGGGATGCTCCCTGGTGGTCCTATCACATTAAGAAGTGAGATGGGAGCTGCTGAAGCCATCTGCCAGCATCTGTCAGTCTCTGAGTGCTTGAATGCTGAGGCACATCTGCAGGTCATGGAGAAACAGGCTTGTCTATCATCACCTTGGGGGCACTGGGTCACTGTTGACTGGCTCTGGAGGAGGAAGAGGATGCTGGTTGGAGGGGAGCAAAGGACTGGGAAGACCTGGTGTTGACATTAGGTCCTAGAAAGCCTCTGAAAGGGCTGCTTGAGGTCCTGTGGGGTGAGGGGAGGGTGTTGGCCTCTTTGTGCAGCTGACTGCTGGTAATTCCCCATGACGCAGACATGCTAATCTGGATCTGGCACTGCCGCTGGGCCTTGGACACTCACATCCTCTTCCTGCTTTGGTCTGGCTCTCCTGACTATTTGTTTGTTCCTCCCTCATCCCTGACTTCTGATAAGGCTTGTCTTACGTTCATAGTTTGATTTAAACTTGAGAGGCTGAGCAAGCATCAAGACTCAATGAGCTTGTGGGGAGAAGGGGAAGGGTGGGGGTGGACAGTGCCCTATGGGACTAAGCCCTTTTGCTGCTTCTCTGTCCTAGATATTGCTGTGGAGCTGCTGCAGAAAGTGGCTCCAAGCCCTATCCGCAGACTCCAGAAGAAGTATGTGGCTCATGTATCTCGGTAAGAAGCAAAATCTGTCCCTTTGTCTTGTGTCAGAACTGGGAGCTATGGTTTCACCTATGACTCACTGCTGTACCTTGGGCCAGCACTGGCTTTGTGTTTAGGCTTGACTCATGTCAAAGAGGAGTGGGGGACAGGTGGCAAGGCCAGCAGGCACAGTGGCTTACTAACACAGCCAGGTCTGCTTCAGGTTGATCCTGCTTTCTGGGGTGCAGAGGTGCTTTTCTTACCTGGAGTCTGTACTGGCTGGATCTGCAGCTCACTGGGCAGCCAGGTCTGAGCCTTGCCTCCGCTCTTGTCAGCGAAGCCTTTGCATTGTGCCTACCTGCAGGTGGGTCTGCTCAGTTTGGAGCTGGCTGTTCCCAGGAACAGGACCCAGGGCTTTCTGCTCTCCATCCTGCATCCCCTGCGCTTGCTGCAGCTTGGGACAGCTGGCGCAGAGCTGGCAAGGTTAGGATATGTATCTAGCTGTCTATTTAATAAACCTCCTGTCGTGGTTTAATCCCAACCAGGAACTGAGCAGCACACAGCTGCTTGCTCACCTCCCCCCACTGGCATTGCAGAGGGAATTGTTAAAGTAGAAGTGAGAAAAATTGTGGGTTGAGATAAAGACAGTGTAATAGGTAAAGCAAAAGCTGCACACACAAGCAAAGAAAAAAAAGGAATCCATTCACTACTTCCTATGGGCAGGCAGGTGTTCAGCCATCTCGAGGAAGACAAATGCCATCACTCTGAACATACCCCCCCTTTCTTTTTTCTTCCCCCAGCTTTATATGCTGAGCATGACATCATATGGTAGGAACATCCCTTTGGTCAGTTGGGGTCAGTTGTCCCAGCTGTGTCCCTTCCAAACTCCTTGTGTAGCCCCAGCCTGCTCGCTGTTGAGGTGGTTTGAGGAGCAGAAAAGTCCTGGACTGTATGTGAGCTCTGCTCAGCAATAATGAAAACATCCCTGTGTCATCAACACTGTCTCCAGCACAAATCCAAAACATAGCCTCATACTAGCTATTATGGAGAAAATTAACTCTATCCCAGTCAAAACCAGCACACCTCTCCACTACTTGCAGTGGGAGGGAGCAGCCAAGTTGTGCTGTGGTGACTGGGATGTTTGTAGCATGAAGATAACCTTTGGGTTGGCTTTTGCCTTGTCCCACAGTGAAGCTTGCATCTCCCCCTGCTCCATGATGCTGGCACTGGTTTACATTGAGAGACTTCGGCACCGGAACCCTGAATACCTTCAGCAGATTTCATCTTCAGACCTCTTCCTGATCTCCATGGTGAGCAGTGTGGCATGAGGGGGTCACTGGGTTGGAAGGAGGCCTGGAAGAGTGCAGGGAGGACTGAGATCATGTTCTTTGTGCTGCTTTTAGATGGTTGCTAGTAAGTACCTGTATGATGAGGGTGAGGAGGAGGAGGTGTTCAATGACGAGTGGGGAGCAGCAGGGAAGGTGGACGTCCAGACAATGAACACACTGGAGATGAACTTCCTGAGTGCCATTGTAAGTGGGGCTGTCACGGCGGCCAACTATTTCACAGAGCAGGGGAAAGAACTGTTAAGGGGAGTCTGGGTTTCTGTTTTTCCCCCATGTACTCCCATGACAGAATAGAGAAGGATGTGTCTGGGTGCTGGGTGGCCTACCCTGACTGTGCTAACCTTTCACTGCTGTCCCCACAGGACTGGAGTCTCTACACAGATCCCCGGGAGCTGTTTGAAGTGCTGAGCTGGCTGGAAGGACGGTAGGTCTGTGGGGTGGACGTGAGCTTTTCATCCACCCTTCAGCCCTGGCTATGCCCCTGCTCAGGGCTAGCCTTGCTGCAGTGAAGTAAGAGATTGGGGTACCTGTGACCCTTTGCTAGGTTCTGCAGGTCCTTTCCATAGACTTTGACCAGGTCTTCCCCAAGCCTGCTTGGGTTGAAGCTTCTTTGATGGAGAGGGTCCATGCCACATCCACCATTCCCTTTTTTTCTTGCAGTGTGGCAGAAAAGCAGGGCACGTGGCGTGGCTGGTTCACCTACACGGATCTATGTGTCCTCATGGAGCAGTCCATGTGGCAGCACATGCTGGGCCAGTTCTACCAGCAAGTGGTGAAGGTAAGGGTGTGGGGCACCAGCTACTTGCAAGAGTGTGAGGCCCAGCTGTCCGTGGGTTTGGAGCTGGACCCTCTTTTCCTTGGAGAGCAGCAGCTTGGCTTATTCCCTGTTGAAAAGGGAAGCTGTCAGAAGCCAGAAGATGCTGACTTGCAGCTGTGCTGCCTGAGGCAGTGCTGCCTGAGGCGCTGCAGCCTGGAGCTGGGTTAGTCTATGCCCTGGGCTGGACTGTAGCCCCACAAGTCATGGTGCAAGGTCGTGATGGTGACATGGAGGGAACTGGGGTGCTGGCTGGTGATTTAAGCAGAAACTGTTAGGTTTTAGCTGGGTCACTTTGATCTGTGGTATTTAGGCCCTGCTTTGAACAGGCCGTATGCCACCTGCTATTAGCAGTGCGGCTGCCTGCTCCCCGGCATCCAGCCCCACTGCTGGTGGTGGTGTTTGCCATCACAGCTGCTGGGTTGATGTGTGGCCGTGATGAGTCACAGCAGGCTGTGGGGGGCTACTGGGGGTCTGGGCTAACCATCAACTTCTCTGCAGCTGGCCTGTCTCCTGGGTGTGGTGTACCTGACCGGCTTCGCTGCTGTCTTCGCCTCCGTCACTGTGGTGCACTGGTCTGTGTGCATGAGGAGTGTCAGCCCTGCCACCCCCCGGCCTGCGCTGTTCCCCAAGGAGAGCAGCTGCCAGCTGGATGACCAGCCAGCCCCTGACCAGCCCCAGCCTGAGCTGCCTGACATCTCTCCAGCCAGCAGCACCCATTGCCTGGGGGAGAACAAGACAGCTGAGGAGCCACGTCGTGGGGCTGTCACGGCAACTGCGCTCTACCTGTGGGGCAGTGTGATGACGGCTCTGTCCTACCCAAAGGCGCCTGATCTAGCCCAACACAGGAGCCCCCCGCAAGGCCCCTTCCGGAGAGTACCCACTGCCTGTGAGAGATCTAACCACACTGCCCACAACACAGCCCCAGGCCAGCCTGGCCCCTTTGGACTCGCCATGCTCCCAGTTCCTCCAGCACTCCACTGCCATGTTTGCTCAGCCAGTGCAGGCCCCACGTGGGATGCAGTCCCCAACCGCAAGGACTGGCTGGACCCCCTGGGGCTGAAGCAGTGTTCTTTACACACTGCCATGGATCTCAGCAGAATCAAGAGCTTCATTTTTCCCAGTTAGGAGCACAGGGCAGCACCCCCTTTCCCCTTCCCTCCTAGTGTAGCACAACTCACTTCCTTGCACTTCTGGGACCCCTGATCCCTGGGGCTGTGCAGGGCTGGGGGGGGCATTACTTCCAAACCAGCATTTGTGTCCCCCCACCCAGGGAAGGGGTCTCCTTCAATTTGGGGGCTGCTGGGGCAGGTTGGGGCAGAGTTGGTTTGCTGTTGGGGTGCTGGGGTGGGAACCTACTAGTTGGAGGGTAGAAATGGGGTGCCCTTGGTTTGGGGTGCGAGGGCAAGGAGGGTATTGTACCTCTTCCTACAGTGAGTGGGTGGCCCTTGGTGCTGGGCCGAGGTGGTGGGTGGGATGTAGGATGCTGGGGCTGTGTGTGCAGTGTGGAGGGGCTGGGGCAGTGACCCCAGTGGGGGGGCAGGGTGCTCCAGAAGGAGGTGGGGTGCCTGGGTGAGGGGAGAGGGTATGGGAGGAGAGGGGAGCAAGCAGCCCAAAGTTGCTGGCTGTAGCAGTGTTTCCCCTTGGGCCTGCCAGGCCACTTCTCAGGAGGTGCGAGGGTCACACCAAGAGGGTACCCCAATGTGGCTGTGCCCCAGGGAAAGGTTGTGCCCTGCTGGGCTTGGAGGGGGTGAGGTGTGATTAAGGCTGAGCTTCCTTATCCTGCTTGTGTTGGGTGCTTTGAAACTGGGGTGCTCTGCGATCCCATCCCAAACCCCAGCTGTCTGTGGCTGTGAGCAAACAGTGCCTGACTGCTCCTCTGGGCAGGGAGAAGGCACTTTGTCTTGCTGACTAGCCCAGCTTGTGCCCCTTCTTTTTACTGTGGATTTTACACCTGTTTTTCACTCTTTTGTAGATGCAAATCTCTTCCAATAAAAGTAGTTCTTGCTGTGCACCTACCTTGTCCTGTGGAGCTGCTCTGGGCTGGCAGCATGCCTAGCCTGGCATGGAGCCTCATTGAAGCAGCTGTACTTGCCCTCTGAGACAACATGCAAGGCAGATCTTAGATGCTGGCAAGTGAGCCCAGGAGCAGTGTGGCCTGTTCTGCAGGGCTCAGGAGGGACCAGGCTCTCTGGTGACAGGACAGGAGAAACATCAGGTCTGGTGCCTGGGGAAGGCAGGGATAGCGGGAGAGAGAAGATTCCCCATCCTTGGGAATGTGGGGAATGTGTGGTCTCCACTGCTCTTTGCTCTCCAAAGTCTGTCCAGTTAATGAGTGAGACTCGGGGGGCAAGGGCTTGGCAGGGTCACCGTTGTGGTCACTGGCACAGCCACCCCTGCCCTCTGACAAAAACAAGGCTCCCTTGGGAGCCTTCCCAGCCATAAGGGCAGCTCTTGTCTGTGGCATCCTTGTCCAGGGGCAAGATTCAGTGCCCTTCCAGGAGCGTAGGGGTTGTGATAGAACACCGTCAGAGACCCTCCTGGCATGGGCACAGTGCCCACAGAGGGGACTGGCAGGACCTGGGGGGGCCTGTGCAGCTTTTAGCGGGTTCCTCAGGGCCTGATGGTGAGGAAGGGCTGGACCAGGAGGGCAGGGGGATGCCATGTTGGGGAGGAACAGGCACAGGGAGGGCATGCTGGAGCTGGAGGATGCTGTTGTTGGGGTTCCTCCAAGCACATGAAAGAAGAGGTATCTGTGCTGTGGCCCCCACAGTACCTTCCCTGTGAACTGCACAAGGCAGGGATGGGACCTGGGCTGTGTGGGCAGCTGGCACTGTCACAGTGTCTGGTGTCTTGGCCATGGGTGGCTGTCACCTGGCCCTTGTGGTGACAACCCAGGGTGACACTTGCATTCCTGGCCGTAAGGGCAGGTTACTCACCAACTCAAGTTAATGGCTAATCCTGGGCCAGCTCCTGCAGAAGGTGGAAGTTCAGCTGTGTGTGGGCTGTGAGGAGCTCTTGGGGGGGTGGGAGTCTGCCCACCCCCTCTGCACCGTAAACGGAGAGCAGTGCGGGGAGGCAGCAGCATGAATGGGCGCTGCCGCGAAGCACCTGGTGCCAAGAGCCCTGCGCTCTCATCCAGCTCCCTGCAGAAAATGTGCTCCTGGATGCTGAGCTGTTGCTTGGCCCTTCAGGTAAGGGCAGACCATGGTGGGCAGCCACAGATAGGGTGATAGGGAGAGGGCTGGGATCCTCATGGGTGGCAGAGCAGGGCCACATCCTGCCAGGCAAAGGGTGCTTGGGGCTCCAGCCAGGGTGTGCTGTGAGGGAAGTGGGTAGCGGTGGGTGCTGTCTGGGGGGTGTCAGTGGGCACACATCCACTCACGAAGGCCTGGCACGGGGTGGGGGGCTGCAGCTCTGGGTGCTGCAGGGAGTCATGACCACCCCCTCTTCCCCATGCAGCACCTGGCCGTGCAGGCCTCCTTGCTCTGCATCTTCCACCTTCTCCTGCTGCCCACCCTGCCCGAGGAGCTGCCCCATGCCCAGGCCACCAGCGAGCTGCTGGCACGCAGCCTCTTTGCCTGCGGCATCTCCACAGTGCTGCAGACCACCCTGGGGAGCCGGTGAGCAAGGGGGGCAAAGGGGGTGCAACCATTGCCGGGGGAGAGTGACACCATGGCAGAGCATGTCTCTGCCCCTCCTAGGCTGTGGGAAGGCAGGCTTTGCTGGAGGTGGGAAGGAGCACAAGGATAACCCCTCACCCTGCACCTCTGCATAGCCATTCCCTCCCTGATGTCACTGCATCCTCTCTCACACGTCCCTCTAGCAAAACTGCTGTGCTTCCCCTCTAGCTCCTCCCTGCCTTGCTCCAGCATCATATAGAGCTTCTCCATGCCATCGGGTGCCTGTGCTGCCACGTGGGATGGGCTAGGGCACATGTGGGATATGGGGTGTCTTCCCACCACTTTGGGGTTTCCACTTGTTCTGCTTCCTATTCCCCATTCCTCCAGCAGCCAGCACTTTGGGAGAAGCCCTGTCCTCTCTTTCCTCCCTAACATGCCTTTACTGTCCCCTTCCCCAGGCTGCCGCTGGTTCAAATCCCATCCTTCGAGTACCTGGTCCCTGCCATGGTGCTGAGCTCCCACCTGTCACTTGGTGCCAGCACAGACAGGAACGGTGAGCACAGCCCTGCAGCCTGCCTCCTGTGGGGCCCTGGCCGCGCTATTGCCAGGGGAACAGTGGTGGCAAGGTGCCCAGGGTGGGGATGAGCAGTACCAAGGGGTCCTGCCTGCTGGTCCCTCTGATGATGGTGCACAGCAGCCTGCTCACCCCTGAGCACATCTGCAGGGTATCTGGGGTCACACTGCAAGGTCCATGGCCTGTAATGTGCCTGGGGCCACCTCCTCAGGGTCAGGGCTCATGGGGATGAGGATGCTGCCACAGTGGGCCTTCTCCAGCCAGCAGTCCCTGCACTGCATGTTCTTGGACCCAGCTCCAGGAGCCCGGCATCCACGTGCATTGCATCCCTCCAAAATTCCCTTCCAGGCACGGTCGTGGCCAGCGCGTGTCCTGCACCGCACTGCACCATCATGGGGAGCCGGACTGTCTTGCTGCGAGAGGTGGGTGCTCCTGTACTAGGCTGGAGGTCCCCATCTTCCTGCTGCACAAGCACTCCAGTAGCTATGTGCACCCCCCAGCCCTCCTGGGGGTTGCCATGAATAGGGGGGACACAAGGGGACGTGCAAAGGCAACGCGTGCATATGTTCCCCTGGGTATGGGGTGAGTGGAGCAGGGTTGGAGCATCAGGAACAAGTGATGCCACTGGGACAGGTGGGATTGTGACCAAGGGTGGGTGTTGTGCTGCCCTCGGTGTGCCCTAACCCACGGGTCCTATCCTTTCCTCCCACAGGTCTCTGGAGCTGTGCTGGTCTCTGGACTGGTTCAGCTGGTGCTGGGAGTGTCTGGCGTGTGTGGATGGGCAGCCCGGCGCTGTGGGCCCATGGTCCTGGCCCCCAGCCTCTCCATCATTGGACTGTCTGCATACAAGGAGGCTGCTTTCTTCTGCTCCACTAACTGGGGGGTAGCGCTGCTGTATGTGAGCCCAGGGGCTGTGCTGGTGTGTAGCCCACAGGGCTTCGCTTCACCATGGGGACGGGAAGGGAGCATCCCCGCGGTGTGTGGCACGTGTTTGGGGCCCCGTCACCATGATGCTGTGTGGTGACCTGTGCTCCCTCTCCTAGGCTCATGCTCCTTGCTGTCGCCTTCTCCCAGCACCTGGGGTCCTGCCGCTTGCCCTTCTGTGCCTGGCCTCAGGCTCAGGGGAGCTCTGCAGAGCCGTCTGTCCCCACTCTGCGCACGTTCTCGGTATGGTGTCTTGTCTGCCCCTGCTCCCTCCACTGTGCCTAGGCTGGTCTCCAAGCCTGGCTCTTTGGGGTGGGACCCTGTGGCCCTGCAGCAGGACTGGGTGCTGGGAGCGGAGGCAGGGGGAAGTCCTGGTGCAGCTCCTGGGGTATGGGTGCTGCTGGCGGAGCACAGAGGACTCTGCTCAAGGATGCTGGAGAAGCAGAGCCTGGGATGATCCCTGCAGGGTTAAAAGGGGATGTGTCATGGCTCCCTAGGAGAGATTACAGGACAAGGGCCTGTTGTTTGGGGTGTAGCACATGGGGTCCTAGCCAGGGGAGGAGAATTT
This sequence comes from Syrrhaptes paradoxus, assembly GCA_013400615.1. Lineage (NCBI taxonomy): Eukaryota > Metazoa > Chordata > Aves > Pterocliformes > Pteroclidae > Syrrhaptes > Syrrhaptes paradoxus. The sequence continues at coordinate 70,082 of VZTO01010857.1, forward strand.
CTAGCTGAGGTTCCCCTTGCTGCCTTGCAGGTCCTGCTCCCATTCGCTGGTGTCTGCATTGTCTGTGCCATCCTCAGCCACCTCCATGTCCCGTGGGAATCACTGGACCAGGCCATGGCACAGCTGTCCTGGGCCAACAGCACCTTCCATGCCCCTTGGCTCCGCATCCCCTATGCAGGTGGGGGGCGGCAGGGCTGGCTGCAGCCATCTGCCCTCAGCAAGGGCCACTGTCACTTGTCCCCTCTCCCTTCACTGCAGGCGAGTTGGGGTGGCCGCTGCTTACCGCCCGGGCACTGGCAGTGGGCATCGCTATGGCCATCGGTTGCAGCATGAACTCGGTGGGTTGCTATGTGCTGTGCGGAAGGCTGCTGCAAGCCCCCCGGCTGCCTGCCTATGCCTGCAACCGGGGTCTCTGCACGGAAGGGCTGGGCAGCCTCCTGGCAGGGCTGCTGGGCACCCCGGGGGGCACTGCCGCCAGCATCGCCAATGCTTGTGCCACTGGCCTCACACAGGTATGTCCGGGGTGGGTGGATGAAGGGCAGCAAGGGATGGGGGGCAATGGAGCAGGAGGTGTGGTGGACCTGTAGCACCCAGGCTGCCTCTGAGCCAGCACTGGGGAAGGCAGGTCTGTAGGGCAAGATGGGGGGGACAGAGCCACTGGTTGATGCTCCCCATCCTCACTTTCTTATCCTCCTTTCTGCCAGGCTGGCTCTCGCATCTCGGTGCAAGCAAGCGCGCTGGCATGCATGGTGCTGGGCATGTCCCCAAGGCTGGCAGGGCTCCTCACCCGCATCCCGCTGGCAATTCACGGTGGGTACCCTGCCCTTCCCCTGCGCTCCCCGCAGCCTGCCTGGTGCTGCCTGACCCCTGCACCTTGCAGGAGGGGTGCTCTGCATCACCTACGCCGTGGCTGTGGGCACCGGGATCTCCTACTTCCAGTACGCAGACATTGACTCGGGAAGGAATATCTTCATTGTTGGCTTTGCCATGTTCATGGCACTGCTGGTGCCACGGTGGCTTGGTGCGGCTCCAGCTCACCTGGCCACAGGTAATGGGGACAGTCCCTGGGTGAGGCAAAGCCTTGGGCCCTGGGGCATGGTGACCACACATCCCTGATGTTCTGAGAGGCTGGGGCGGCTCACAGCAGCAGGCAGCTGCCTGTGTGTTGTGCCTCTCCAATCACCTGCTGTGGCATCTCCTGCCCCTTCCCCATTGCTGGGCTGGGATGTCCTGGGTCATTTTGTCACTGTCCCTACAGGATGGGTGCCCCTGGACCTCCTTTTCCTCTCGCTGCTCATGGTGCCTGTCTTCTTAACTGGCTTCTTGTCATTTTTCATGGAGAATACAGTCTCAGGTGAGATGGCGTGTCTGCCAGCCCCTGCTCTGGGGGCTGGATCTGGCTGTGGGACCATCCCCAAACCACCTCCAGGCAGTCCTGCTGGGGGTCGCAGGGCTGGCACAGGCTGGGAGGGTGCAGCCAGAGGAAGGGGCTTCCACCTCACTGCCCACCATCCTGCTGCAGGAACCCTGGAGGAGCGAGGGCTGCTCTCCTACCTGGCACTGCAGAAAGCTGGGGCAGGTGTTTGGCACCCCTGGGGAGAGAGGAGTGAAGCTACCCAGGAGTATGTGCTCCCCGCTGGCCTGAAGAGGTTGCTGCCATCCTTCTGCAACACCTTCCCCTGCTGCTTCCTCTGCCCCGGGAGTGAGGAAGAGGAGGAGAAAGAGAAAGAGGAGGAGGAGGGCAGCCATGCCCCTGAGGAGGAAGCTGCTGCCCCAGGGGAAGGGATGCACCTGCTCCCCAAACCTGGTTCAGGGGAGCTGCAGCTGGCCAGGAGGCCGAGTGAGATGGAGATATCCACGTGGCACTCTGTGGCCTGACCCCACAGCATCGGGACACCCTAGAGGGAACCAGGGCCATGTCCCCAAGGCAGCTTGTGAGCCACTTTGCTCCTCATTTCTGAAGCTTATATGGACTGGAGGGACCTGTGCTTCCACACTCCCAGCAAAAGCCTCATTTCCCTCTTTGGGAGTGAGCTATAAACACCTTCAAACACCTTTGCCCTTTCCAGGGGTTTCCTTTCCTGCCAGACTTTGCCTAGGAGCTGCCAGCTCCCACAGTTCTTCCCCTGGGGACTGTGTCCAGGGAGGGCATGGCCACCTGGTACCACAGCAGCTGGGGATGGGGATGCCCCTAAAGCCCACCATCACCCTGTGGATGCAGCTGGCGAAGGGCTCAGGGCTTTGCACAGCCCCAAGGGGCTGTTGCCCTGGTCTCTGCTCACCTGCTGGGACTGTGCTCAGGAAGGGCTGGCTCTCACCCTCCTCCCTGCCTTGTCCCATCTGTGCCTGTGGCCCCTCGACACCCATGGCACCAGATGTACCAATGCCCTGGCTCTGGCACACCAGGATGCCCCAGGCTGGGGGTGCAGCCCAACTTGGTTCCCCAAACCAGTGAACCCCCTTTCACCTGCAGGGGGTTGCTCCCAGCAGCGCTCACCACTTAACTGTCCCTTGGGGCATATTGCTCATGCTGCTCAACCAGCCAGCAGGGGTTCTCAGGGCAAGAAAACATTGCCTTTTGACCCCCCGGGATTAAGCTGGGTGCCTGGGCTGGTTTCCTGCTGCTCTCTGTTTACTCCCTGCTTGCAGCTCCAGCCTTTACAGCAGAGCAGAGTCCACGGGCAGGGCCCCAACTCCCGGTGCTGCCTCCACCAGCCTGAACTGGACTGTGAAAGCCCAGCCTCGGGGTAGGAAAAGCCAGAGTTTTGCAGCCCTTGGGTGATGCAAACCAGCCCCAGGTGCAAGCTCAAAGGAAGGATGGACGGGTTGGGAGGATGACAGAGCCAGTCCAGAGGCGTGATGTGCTCAGGCTGGACTACAGCTCCAGGTTGTGTCTGCCCCCTCCCCCTGGTTCTGAGGGGCTTGAGAACATCCCAAGGTGTCTGCAGGGTGGGAGGGACATGATGCCACTGTGTGTGCAGGTCCCCAGGGGTGAGCCCCCTTTTCCCAGTGGCTTGTGATCTCTACAGCAAGGCCCTGTGCACCCCATGGGTACTGGGGGTGACACACAGCCCAGCCTCACCCTGCCCAGCACCTCACCTGGGCCCTGCACTCCAGCTGTGCCCAAAGCCCGACTGGGTCCTGCACTCCAAACCCTTCTGCACCTGAACCTGGCCGTGCAATCCAATCTGTCCTGCACCCTAAAGCCCTGCCAGCTCTCATCTCCCCTGGCACCCCCTTGGGATGGAACCCCTCTTGGATGAGCGCCCTGCCCCCAGGGCGGCTGCAGCCTGCACAGCAGGGAGGGGGGGGTGGATGGGTGTAAATAGGGTGCAAAGGG
>VZTO01010857.1:73760-140210 GCA_013400615.1 Syrrhaptes paradoxus
GGGGGGGGGGGGCTCAGGGGCGGTGCCTGGGTGATTGTGGGGGGCAGTCTCCAGGATGCATGTCCTCAATGCATGGGGTGCAGGTGTGGATCACAGTCGGAGTGTGGGTGCTGGGTGGGAGGGTCAGCACTCAGTGTGGAGGAGGCTGGAGGGCTGGGGGGTGCACAGTGTCCTCGGCCCCTGCCAGGCTGGCATGGCCCTGCTCTGCAGTGTCCTGTGAGCCCAGTCCCTGGGCATGGTGGCGGACAGCCACCTGCACTGCCAGCTTGCTGGGGTGCAGCAGCCAAGTCCTAGCGCAAGCGTAGGAGGGCAGCAGTGCTGGTGGATGCTGTGCGCCGTGCCTGTGCGGGCACCCCATGGCTGCTGGGGTGGAGGAATAAACCTGGGGGCCAGGGACAGGAGCCCAGGCCCCTGCACCCTCTCCCAGCTGCAGCATGCCTGCAGCCCCAGGGCAGTCCCCAGCTGGGCATTTGTACCAGGGCATTTCATAGCAGGAGCAAGCGCAAAGCAAACTGTTAAAGCATTTCAATCCGCATCGCTTTGCACAGCATCTTGGCTGTGGCACCTCCCGTGACAACGGGGGACTCTCAGAAGGGATGCGGCAGCTTGGGTCCCCACTCGTCAGGAAGTCAGGGAGCAGCCGCAGTCGCTGGGGAAGCAGCAGCCGCGGCCGTTTCCCCGTGGCGGTGCCCGTGGTGCGTGGTGCTACCCCTCCCGGCGTGCCCCGGCCCTGGCTCGCCGCGGAAGAGCGCAGCATGCCGGGAGCCGTAGTCTGGCGGTCGCCTCCGGCCTGGCACAGCTGGCCTCCGCGCAGCCCCTGGCCCCGCAGCCTGCGGCTTCCTGCCCCTCCTGCCCTCGGGTAACTCCGCGGCTCCACAGAGCCCCAGTCCCGCAGCGGGACGCCGGGTCCCCGCGTGTTTTGGCAGCCGCAGAGCCCGTGGCGGGGAGCAGCGGGAAGCGGCAGTGCTCAGGGGCAGGGCTGCTGCCGGCGCTGTGCCGGTGTCGGTGCAGGCAGGACACGGCGCCTGGCTCGCACAGAGCGCAGGGACGGGATCTCGGAGCAGGAGGAGGGCTGCAGTGGACTGCCGCCTGTCCCGGTGCAAGCCGGGTAGCTTGAATGTTAATTTGCAAGCAGGGGTTTTGCCATATTAATGTCAGCAAACACTGGATACTGCTGGGGAGGCAGCAGTTACATTGCTGTGTGTCTGCTGGTGCATTTGGGGTGCTTATTGGGAACTGGGGTAGGAGCTGCCCTGCACGGTGCTCCCAAAATGCCCACCCCAGCAGAGCTGTGTGCATGTGCAGGGATGCATGTGGCCCGGAGCTGGCTGAGCACCCTCACCTCCGGGCTGCAAGGTGGGGCTGGCATCGTGGAGGGGCCACAGGGAACAAGGGTCCCTCTGAGGCCACCTCAGGGAGCAGGGTCTTCCTGGGCAAGGGGTGAGGCTGAGACCTGATTGCTCTCTTGCAGATGGAGGGCTCTGAGGAGCTGGAGAGCAACCTCCTGACACAGCCCTGGGCTTCTGTTTGCTTTGGTGAATCCACTTTTCTTGCTAAAGTGTGCTTCAGGGATACTGGCTACATCCTGCTGATCTCTGACCTCAGCAGCGTCTGGTACGAGAGTGCTGACACCGAGGCCATAAGACAAAGGTCCAAGGTAAGTGTCTGGAAAGTCCAGGGACATCCTTTTCTCCTTGCAGCAGCTGACATCCCAGTGTAAACTGTTTGGTGACATGACAGCTGTTAGATCTGACAAGGCTAGGGTACAAATGCCCAGCTGGGGAAGTACCCGGGGTGTCTGTGTCCAAGCACTGTCACCCTGCTTGGCCAAGCACCCTCCTCCTGGGGGAGTGGGCCAGGCTATTTAGCATTCCCAGGGCAGCCGGGTGTTCACTGGGGCTGCACACAAGGCTGCCTTCCCACTGGTTGCGGAGAGACTCCTGTCCACGTTCATAGCCAGGCACAGGCTCCCATGGGGTGTCCTGTCAGCACGGCCCCCAAAACACCTGGGGCCATCCCCTCACCCTTAGCTGTGTGCCCAAGCACCCATGTGCCACCCCGTCTGCCATGTCCCTCTGTCACAAAATGGTTGCGCGGAGTGACTGGTGGCAGGAGGTGTGGGCATGTGGTAGCAGCCATCCTTCAGCTCTGGCAGGTTAGCCGAGTTGTGACAGCTCTCAGCCAGACTGTGACACTTGTGGTGGCATGCAGGGCAGCTGCGCCAGTGGAGACAGTTGCGCTCTCCTGGGCTGGCGGGGCAGAGGAGCCTTCCCAGCTTGGCTGGCCTGGGAGAACCAGCAGGAAATGTCCTGTCGTGGAGCTGGAAGCCGAGGCCCAGGGATGGCTTTTTGCAGTGCTGGGACATGCAGAAGTAGTCTGACTCCTTCTGTGCTGGAGTTCTTGCTGCTTTTTCCTAGTGCTGAGCTCCGCAGGGTGTTGCTGTACCCTAACTTTGCCTTCCTCCAGGAGCTGAACAAGCGGCTGACAGTCCCTGTGTCCTCCTTCTTGCACCGCTTGCACAGCCTGATGTCCCCCTTGCTAGCAGGGCAGCTGGACACCACCACCTCCTTCTCCTGCCAGCACACTGTCAGCGGGCTCAGCCTGCATGTGAAGAGCGAGCTCTTGGGACTGCCCTTCTACTGGAACTTCCACTGTGGCCCTGCTCCCGTGGAAATGGTGAGTGAAGCTGTGGAGAGTCTGGGGAGGGGGACAGCCAAAATTAAGGATTATCACCTAATGCTTGGAGGCTCTAGGGTGTCTTGGGCCATGCTGGTGGCTGTGGGGTGTGTGGCTCTGCTTTCTGCCCCTCCTGAGGTTCACTGTCCCCATTTCTTTCCATTGAGCCTTTGACACCTTGGTTGGTGCCTTGCACCTTGCGGTGCTGGGTTTGCTGCCCTCTCACCCATGGGCTCAACCTGCTTGTCCTTCGCCCATGGCAGTTGGCTGGGCAGTGATTTCTGGGTTATGCCTTGCTAGAGCTGTGCTCTGTCCTGCTGCCAGAGGTGACACCTGCCCTTCCACGGCAACCTTGCTGCCCCAGGATGTGGGGTCTGACAGGGGCCAGCTCTGACGTGTGTATCACGGCCAGGAAGGTGATGTGGTCCAGACGCTGTCCCATGGCAGGAGCCTGGCTGTGCCCTGCAGCTGCACCAAATTTGTGCCAGCTGGCCATGCTCTCCTCTCCTGCTGTGTGCCGGCTCTGCAGGGCTCAGAGCAGCCAGGACACCAGCAGCATATGCCACTACCAGAGCAGTAAGATGTCCTGTTTGGGATGATGCCCTGCCAATGCCCTGGCACAGCAGAGTAATGCTGTTCCCCTTTGGCACACACTGTGAAGCGGGGCACAGAGCCACAGGTACCCCGAAGGACCCACAGTGGGGTCTGCCCGGTTTTTGAGGGGTTGCTCTTACCACGGGGCTGCCCAACATTTGCGTTCGGGAAGCAGCCCCTGCCGCGGGCCGTGCACGCCGCGCACCAGGGGCAGCAGCTCTGCCGGATCCCCTGGCAGCCGGTGGGCGCTGCGGGGCCGGGGCTGCCCGGGCCGCCCCCCCGCGCCCGCCCCCCGNCCGCGAACCGCCTCGGCGGGAGCTCGGCGGAGCCCCGGTGGAGCCCCGGCCCCGGGCTGCGCTGCCGGCGGGGGCCGGGAGAGGTGCAGCCCGAAATCCCCAATACCCCCTCCCCAGGGGTTCCTCGTGTCCTGCCGCGGGGCACATCCCTTCTCCCCCCGAATGGCTGTGCTCGGGCAGCGCATGGGGAGAGCTGGGCTTCCTGGCTGTGGAGGGGTCTGTCCTTGTTTTCGGGATTGACCTGGGGAGCAAATAAATGCAGGGACCCGGCCTGGCTTGCCCTAGGGACTTGCTGTTGCTCTGATAACTGCTCCTCTCCCTTTGCTTGTAAATGTGCTGGGTGTCTGCAAGGCACCCAGGAGGTGGGACGCAGTTGGGATGCTGAGCATGGCTGGTGCGGATGCAGGAATGGGGACACCTCTGCCTTGCTAGGCTCTTCTCAGCAGCCGACCAGGTATAGAGCCCACCTGGCAAACTGCTGCTTGCCCCATCCCAGGTCTACAGAGGATGGAGCCCTCTGAGTTCTTGGGTGGCTGATGACCGTCACCTCCGTGGCTCGTGCCTGTGGTTGAGCAGAGCATGGAGCCCACCATGGACTCACCACAGGACCGAGAAGGCTTTGCGAGCGTTGCCTGGTTTGCTGCCCTCTCACCCAAGAGCTCAGCCTGACCACAAAGACAAGGGGCATGCTGGGGTAGGGGGATCCCAAACATGCTCCCAGAGGCTGTGGGAGGTGATGGGCAGGAGGCTTCTTCACGAGCCTGGTGGGCCGGGGGGCCCCAGCCTGGCTCCGAGGCAGGGGACGTGCCCAGGGCTCTGCATGGGGCTTGTGCAGCTGTGAGCTAAGGGCGAGTGCGGTGGGGTGTGATGTAGAGCTGAAGCCTGCACGAGTCCTCTGCAGAGGGATCCCTGCTGCTTTTGATCTCGCCTCCCTGGGAAAGTCTCTCCTGTTCCTTGAGCCGCAGTTTGACACCACAGTTCCTTCTGGTTTTTCACCCAGCTGTGCCTCTTTCCTGCGTAGGAACATGCCTTGGGGTGCACAGAGCAGTGAGGAGGGTCTGGGTGGCATACGGGGGTTCTCTGCCTCCTGCTACACCCAAATGGCAGGTGGAGCATTGCCTACCCCTGCACCCTATACTCATCAGGCTCTTCCACCCAAGCTCTCCCCTGCTGCAGCCCTCGGCTGTGAAAAGATGGGGAAGGGATGGAGGGATGTGTCACGCAGCATCCTGCCTCCCTTCTCCCCGCTCATGTCTTTTGCCCTCTTCCCACTGGATTTGGGTGAGATGTGGGGTATCTTGAGGACCCCTATGTGACCTGGGGTACAGCTCTTGCTAGAACCTTGCTGGCTGCCCTGCTTTGACTGCTCTAAGAACAGCTGCGTGCATCCCTGGACCTTCCTTAGAGTGTCCCTCCTCTGTCCTAGGTGTCCCGTCACCTCGTGCGGCCCCTAATTTGGATGAGCCTGGTGCTGCAGTGCCAGGTGGAAGAGCTGACCTCCCTGCTGCTCCAGAAGGATGCTGAGATCGAAGACTACAGGGAGAGTGGGGCTGCTCTCAGCAGAGGTGAGGAGGAACGCCTGGGGTTGAGAGAGGAGCAAGCAGGGAATGAGTTTCCTCCTTAGCACGGGGCTGGCATGCTCTGCTCCCTCTGGCTATGACCCAGCCAGGCTTGTGTTTCATGTTCAGCCTCTCCTGCAGTGAGATGGTAGCCAGGAGGCTGGGGAGCAGCCCCTGGGGAGAGCTGGGAGAGGAACAGCCCTCGACCGGTAGCTGGAGAAGTTGGGGAGTCGCCAAGGGGCTCTCTGCTTCACCGGGAGCACCTGGCTGCTCCCCAGGAGCCGGCAGGGATGCCAGCAAGGGCTGGCCCTGGAGCGGTGTCAGGCTCCCTTCCCGCGTGCAGTAGCTTGTGAGTGCTTGGAGAGCAACCAGGGACTCCTGGGCTCTCCCCTCGGAGAGCAACCAGAGGCTCCCGGCTCTCCCCACCATGGGAAGAACAGCTGTGCACGTGGGGTCTGATGGGGCCAGCCCTGACGTGCGTATCATGGCCAGGAAGGTGATGTGGTCCAGACGCTGTCCCATGGCAGGTGCTCCCCCACAGGAGCCCGACTCTGCCCTGCAGGTGCACTAGAACTGCACCAGCCAGCCATGCTCTCCTCTCTCCTGCTGCGTGCTGGCTCTGCAGGGCTCGGAGCAGCCAGGACAACCCAGTTTGGGTCCAGGGACTGATGCTGGTGGGCAGGTGGCCTCTTCTGTCCCTTGTCTGGGCAGTAAGCTGGGAGGAAGCTTTGCACCAGTGCTGCTGAGCAAAACTGGCCAGATGCTTCTCCAGGCGGCATTTCAGCAATGATGGGGTAAAATTAGTGTTTTGAATGAGGCACAGAGCAGAATGAGCTATAACAAGAGTTTGTCCCTGTCCTGAAAGAGGAGGACACAGGCTGGCTCACCCCTCCAGAAAAGCAGCTGGGGACAAGCAGTCCTGTGATGCTCCGACCCAGACAGCTCTTTTAAGCTGTAGGATCTGGGAATGGCGCTGAGTGTGTCCTGCCACTGTCCTCTGCTCCTCTGTGCGAGAGGGTGCTGGGACAAGTGTGTCTGGGCTCTGGGCTCTGCTACCCAGCTGCCATGTGCATCAACTGCCTCAGCCTTATTCCCCCATTTCGCTGCAGTCCTTGCACCTTCTGCTAACTGGGTGATATGTCCCCAGCCCAGGGGGCCTGCCAGCCTCTCCCACTGGCTTTGGGGTGAGTGTGCTAGAGCTGTTCCCCTGCAGCCCCCTCACCCCTGGGAGGGGAAAGGGAAGCTGGGGAGGGGGGGTCTGGCCAGACCTGTGGGGCTGACCCTGCTCTCCCCTGCAGACCGCCTGCGGACAGAGCCCTTCCGGGAGGAGGTGTTTCAGCAGAGCTTCATGACTGAGGTAAGGAGTGGCGCAAGACCCCCCACCTTCGGCCAAGGGGTGGTGGGGAGCCAGCACCAGCAGCCCCAGTGAGAGGTGTGCCAGGCTGGATGAGGGCACTGGTGGGGATGCCTGGACTTGCCTGGAGAGCAGTAATGCCCACTGGCCCTCCTAAGGCCCTCTTTGTGTCCTTGCACCTGGTTTGCAGGGTGACCAGAGCTGGGGGCACTCCTGGCATGGCCTGAGGGGATGTGGCACCATGTTTTGTCACCCTATCACCATTGCCTGGCTGTGAGGAGTTGCCAGGAGTGGTAGCCAGGCTGGCTGCTTCACAGGAGCATGCTGTCACTGGGGCATCCTCATCTGCCTCCCATACTTGCTGTGGACCTGAAACACTGATGCTGATGGCAGGCAGGGAGCAGGTGAATGAGGAGAAGCCATCTGCCCCGTTTGATTCCTCTGTTGTTTTTGGGGGTAGCTTTGCAGTGGTGCATTGCAGGGACAGATGCCTTTCAGGCTGTTATCTGTGCCATGCACACCGCTCTCCCCTTGGCACGCTTGGCTCTAAAACCAGACGTGCTGTGGGGAAACTGGGGCTGGACGGAGACAGTCCTTCCTCTGATTCTTTTTCATTACTGGAAATAATCACAGAAGCATTAAAATGATTCAAACCAATGTGGCAAGATCAGAAACGATTGATGCCCATTGACACAAAAAGACTGAAGGTGCTTCTGAGTGTAGCTGTGCTCTCTGTGAAGGCACAAGAGTGGGGAGCAGCAGTGTCTGCTGGGGACCAGGGAGTCAGCCAGGGTGTCCATGGTGTCACACGGACTTTAAGAGGACATTGATTTGTGAGACACACTCTGATGCTCTTGCACAACCAGCTATAAACCATCTGCAGAGTTTCTGAAAATTAGAGACGATCCCGCTTTTATGTGAGAGGCATTGCATCCACTGCAGGCAACTGTTGTTTCCCCCTGGTTATGATGGATAGAGATGAATTCACTGCTGGACTGCAACTTGGAGGTTGCCTAGGGACCGATGATCATGACCAGATTACATTCACCCTGGGCATAGAAAGGACATTCCTAAACAGTAATTTATATCCTTCATGCTTTGAAAGGGCTAATTTCCCAAAGCAGGGGGAAAATGATGAGTGAAATCAGCTCAGAGGAAACATTTAGATAGAAAAATGTGAATGAAATTGGTGAGCTCTTTCAGAAGAATTTCAGAAGCCACAAAAAGCCACAATTCCACAATCAAGAAAGAGGGCAGTGCTGGCCGAGAGCCGGTTCTGGTTCAGCGGCGAAGTGAAGGCAGCAATTAGAAATAAAAGAGCAGTTTATAACAAATGAGAGAGAGGGAGTAGATAGCAATCGATATAAATTAGAAATTATGAAGTGTAGAAAATGGATAACAGAAGCTAAAGACATCAGGGAAAAATCATGGTGAAGGACAGAAGGAAAGGCTTTTATTTAGTGTAGTTGGAGAAAACTCCAAGCTCCCAGCAACGGGATAAGCTTATTAGCAGACAGAGGTGGTAAAATGATGGATGCTAGAGCAGACATGGCAAAAGCAGTTGGTAAAAGTTTCGGTGCTGTCACTGGAAGGATGCAGGTGGATGTGCCAGGATTGGGGGATGATGAAGTATGTCTTTGTCCAAGGGTCGGCTGAACAACATCTGCTAAAGATGAACATCAAGAGTCTTCCAAGAGCTGGTAGGGTGTGAGGTGTGGGCAAAGTGCTTGGTGGTGCTGGGGCAGGCAGGAGAGGAGCAGTGCAAAAGTGGCTGCTGCGGTGCTCACCTGGCAGAGACTTAAAAGATGGGAGGGCAGTTGGTGCCATGTGTCCCGGGAACAGCCCAGGAGCAGCATCCTGGGGCCAGAGCACTGGATGGGGAATAGGAGGGTTTGGGAGATGCTCCCCCTCTGCATCCCCTAGCATCCAGGTCTGAGCACTGGCTATGGGAGAGAGGCTGGTGGAGGGATGCAGCTGTGCATTCAGTCTGCCTGCAGGGTTCTATCCTCTCTGCGTTCATCCCAGTGCTTTATAAACCCGCTGATGATGCTTTTGGCCCATGTACCATCACACGGCAATGAGCCATGAGATGTGAGCAGCTGCTGCCTTTGGTTTGAATGTGGTACCCCGTCGTTCCCCCGATGCCTCCTAGGTCTTGTGTTAGTGAGGAACACCAGACATGGCTTTTCACCTCTCCACCGCCAAATCTGGCTGTTCAGCCTAGTCTCCTCTCTTCCTGCAGCAGAAGGGTGGGCTGGATGATCTTGTTGTCTCTGGGGAGGTATTTCAGAGCCCGTTGTCAATTTTATATTCCATTTGCCAGCTCCAAAAAGGAGCAGCAAAAGGTGCTGGGGTCCCTTGGGACATGCCATGGGGATCTGGGAAAGCTGTGACCAACTCCTGTGTCTGTTTTTTCAAAAAGATGCCAGACAATCAGCGCAGAGTCGCAGGAATGAATTGAGGGCTGGGGAATGAGCCCAGCATTGAGAGACTTGGAATGGAAGAGCTCTGTCTAACTTATCAGGGGGAAAATTGAGAGGCGCCTTGATTACAGTGTGTGAGGGTCTTTACAAGGAGAAAATGCTGGTTAGTGAAGGGCTCTCTTTAATCTCATGGAGAGCAGTGGAGCACGAGCCAGGCACTGGGAGCTGGAGCCAGGCAATTTGGAGCTCGGATGGAGGCACTTGGGTTTGCTCCTGTGGGCAATTAGTGATCGGGGCACGCTCCCAAGGGCAGTGGTTGATCTTCCATCTCTTGATGTCTCCAAAAGTGGGCTGGGAGCACGCCTGGAAGAAAACCAAGTTGCTGGGCTTGGTCTTGGGATGTGCGTGATTGAACGTCAGTGGGTAGGAGGTCAGGAGGAGAGGTCTGATGGTCCTTCCAGCCTCTCCCTCTGTGAAATGGGGCTTCAGGTTGTGGATGTTTGGTAGCAGTAAGCACCTCCCAGCTGGAGAGGGGCTGTGATCGTGTGGCACAGGGCTGGCGGCATGTGGGAGAGCCCTCCACAGCTTTGTTCATTTCCCAAACCTTTGCTGCATCCCTCATGGAGAGGAAAGGACCTGTCAGTCCCCCAGGGCAGAGCTGCACAGAGACACTCCTGCATCTTGGCTTAAACATGCCCTTTCACTGGCCTTGTGTGCACTCGGCTGTCCAGGGCATTTTAACTAATCATGGGGAGTTTTCCAGCAAAGCCCTGGGAATATTTATACATTTAGGAAACGACGCTTTCACACACGCAGTTTTTGGCAAGGGTTCACTGCTGAGCAGCTGCCTGGGCTCGGGCAGAGCAGGAGGGAGAGTGTCGGCCGCGCGTGAGCTGAGGCAAAGCTGGCAGCTTGTATTGGCAAGCCCAGGGGTTCATGCCGTGAGGGGAGAGTGGGCGTCTGGAGAGGGCTCAGCACCCTAGGGCTGCCCTGGCACCTTCCCAGCAGCCTGGGACCCAGGGGGCTGTGGGGATTCTGTCCCCAGGTGTCCCTTTGGGTTGCAGAGATGACCCCACAGGGCAGTGCGGAGTGCCTGCCCATGGGTTTTGAGAGCTTTTCCTGTCTTGCCTATGGTCAGCATTTCATGACACAGCTTCTGCCAGACCCCATGGTCCAGCTCTGTGAGGGGGGCAGCGTCAGGGGGTCCATGCAGCACCATGCCCCTCGCCATGCTCCCCACTCTGGGAAGCGCAGGGACAGGTACGTCGGGGACAAACTGACTGATACTGTCAGTGTAAATATAGCCACCGCACCCCAGGATGCTTCACCCGGTGTATTTTTATCTGCTGTGGCTGGCGCGCATGGGGGCAGCTGCTCTGCACCTCCGCAAGCCAAGCTCGGGACCTCAGCAAACAGGACACGGCGGGTTCACGGCTCGACCCCAGGGCCTGACAAGGAGGAGGAGGATGTGCCATCAAAACAAGCAATACCGGAGAGGAAGATAAACAAACAGGCGGCTTCCAGCGTGGCCCCGGCTGAGGGCGAGCAGCAGCCCCAAGCTGGGGCTGGTGGCGGTGCCGGCAGTGGTGCTGGCTGACGTCAGGGCGCCCAGGGGTCAGTGTCCTTCTTATTGTTCCCCACCGGGGCTGGGACAGGGGCCAGGCACCCGTCCCTGTCCCATGAGGGGACACGGGCCAGCAGGGCAGGTGGAGGGCGGCCGGGCGCCCACTGGAACCACCAGCCATCACTGCCCCGGGGTCCAGCCAGGCACCTGCGCGCATGCTGCCTGCCTCCAGTGCCCTGCCTCTCCTTTTCAACAGGGGCTACAAATAAGCCCCGGGGAGCGGAGCTGCCGTGGTCTGGCCAAGGGTGAAGGCAGCGGTGGGCTGCACGTTTTGCAGGGTGGGGACAGCATCCCTCAAACCCATGCCAGCCCGGTGCTGCAGGGAGGAAGTGGCCCTTTGGCTCCTTCCAAGGAGGAATGTTTTTAATTAGCACAAGGTATCTGTGGCTTTGCAGCTGCTCCTGGGCTGGAGTGGGGCCGGTGGCTTGAGCCCAACATGGACTGCTTGCACACAGGGTGCACAGGATGGGGGAGAAGATGCCGCGGGCACGTCTGGCAGGGGTCACTCGGCATGGGGCCAGGGAAGGAGCCAGAAGCCATGACACTGTTGCTGGCAGGTCTGAATGGTGTAAATGTTGCAAGAACCCGGGCAGGTTGGGCTCGGGGCAGAGGTGTCAGTGTGGGGCTGGCTTTTGGGGATGCTCAGAGGAGCAGAGTAAGCGCACATGTGCAACAAAACCTTCATGCTGTGCTCATCCACCAAGACTCATGGGTGCCTGTGTCCTGTTCTGCATTGAGGCCACCAGTGGGATCCCTAAGCCCATTTCATCGCTGCCCCTGGGTCCCTGTCCCACACTGGAAACGTGGTGGGCTGTGGCAGTGCTGGGGGGAGTGGGACACACGCTGTGCTGCATGCACACAAGGAGCTGGACACTGCTGCTGTCAGGAGGAGCAGAGGGTCGTTCATGCTCAGCGTGAGCACACACATGTGCAAGAGTGCGAGCGTGCGCACCAGAGCAGGAGCGTGCATGCTGGCACTGTCAGGCACAAGGGGCACAGTGCCATGTGTGGTGGCTGACGGAGACCGTGGCCAGGGAGCAGCTCTTTGTGCTGACCTCTGGGCATCTGCAGGGGAGCACAGGTGCTCATCGCTGCGTGGGGACTGACAGCCGCATGGGCACCACCCCCCCCACAGTGTTTGCCGTGGAGGCGTGCAGCGGGCAGCGCTGGGTTGTTATTTATTTATTTGCTGAGGCCTGATCAGGTGAGGGGGGCCCGGACAGGGCACACTTTGTGGGCCGCCAGCAGCAGCCACAGGCCACTTGCACAAGCAGTGAGTCAGCAGAGCTGCATGCTGCTAAAACCAGACTTGGCATGGGCGCCCTGGGGCAGCAGCCTGTCCAAAATAGTGCCTAGACCGTGGGCAAGGAGCGAACCCCCAGCTGCTGGGCTGGGGATGGGCTGGGGCTGGGCTGCCGGTGATTGCTCCAGCCTTGCCTCTGCTGAGGATGGGGATGCACCGCTGGACTCCGGAGCCCCGCAGGGATGCTCCTTCTGGGGATGTGGGGGGGTTCACA
This sequence comes from Syrrhaptes paradoxus, assembly GCA_013400615.1. Classification (NCBI taxonomy): domain Eukaryota; kingdom Metazoa; phylum Chordata; class Aves; order Pterocliformes; family Pteroclidae; genus Syrrhaptes; species Syrrhaptes paradoxus. The sequence goes on from VZTO01010857.1 coordinate 85,804, forward strand.
GCCTGACCCCCTGTGACTGCAGCTGTGTCACTGCCACTGGAGAGAGCATGTAGCACCTGGGCCAGGTATGGGCAGCTGCCTGTTTGGTCCCAGCTCCACTTCAGCCCAGCATCACCTAGTGGCTTGTTTGGGGATGGAGGGATGGGCAAGTGTCATCACAGCCACACTCACTGGGGCACTGCACGGCCCTTGGCTCTGCAGCGACATGTGGTCTGGCACGTGCAGGGAACCCTCCTTTGCAGTCAGAGTCTTCCTCATCCTCTCTGTGCCACGTCATGATGTGCCATCCCGTGCCACACCGTGCTGCACCACATGCCTTGCCGGGTGCCGCTGCCAGCAGGCAGAGGGGTGTCACAGGCAGCCTGGCAGGAGGGCCCAGACCCCCCTCCTGCGGGAGAGGCCCCAGCCCATGGATGGGCACCGGCCGTGTGGTGCTGCTGAGGAGCAGCTCAGCTTGGGGGATGATTGATCTCGTGTCAGCAAGCGGTGGTTTGAGCCAGTGCCAGGCCTCAGCTCAAACGGGAGCATTGAAGGGGAAGAGCCCCTTCCCCCTCCGGAAGGTGGAGCGGCAATCTCCCCGCCGCCGCCCTCAGCCCCGCTCCCACATCTCGGGCAGCATTGGCCCTGTGGCCGCAGGCAGCTGCCCAGCCTGGGGAGTGCGTGGGGGCTGCGGGGAGTGCGCAGGCATCGGGGGTCCCGGCCTCACCAGGCTGAGCTCGCTGGAGCTGTGTTTGGGTTGGAGCAGAGTAAAGGGGAGATGTGGGGATGGCTGGTGGGGGGAAGGTGCAGGGCATGGTCTGCCCCTCACCGCTGCACCCTGCAGTGCCTGTGCTGGCTCTTCAGCTTGGGATGTGGCAGCGACTCCTGCAAGCGAAGGGTCTTTTGGGGAGGAGAACAAGGTGGACTTTGACAGGGCTCTAAAGGCACTGTTCTGTGTCAGCAAGGGACGTGGCGGCTTCTCCATCCCCAATTGATGGGGTCTGGACTGGGGTGCTGCCATCTCTGCCGGCCATGGGCAGGGCAGAGGAGCGGTGCTGCCTGTGCCCCCGGTGCTGCCTGCGCCCTTAGTGCCACCTTCCCCAGCTCTCTGCCTCCCTGCTGTGCCCAAAACAGCCTACTGGGTTTATTCACCATGCCCCTGCGTGTCCTGAGCCCTTCTCCAGCTCCCTCAAAACCCCCCAGCTCTACCCTTTCTCCTGTCACATCCATAGGCAGGTTTTTTTCAGTGTTTTTGGGAGCTGCTCCTTTGCTATCACTCGGGGCAATGCCCAATTGTGCCAGCCCATGCAGAGGTGGTACCGAACAGCTGGGCGCATCTGGGCAGGCAGCAGCACCCAGGGAGGGGTTGCTCTGCACCCCAGGGGGCACAGCCGTCGGATTCCTGAGGCTGCCTGCTCCCGCTCCGCTCAGACCTTCGTGTCCTATGTATATGCGTAAGGAAACAGGGCCATTCATGGATTTCTCTCTCTATTTATACCTCTCCCTTTCCGTATTTAGTGTGTGCGCAGGCAGAGGGGGCAGCGAACGCCAGGGCCACTGATGTTGTTGGCTCCAGCGCTGGCTGGAATTTCGTCCTGGAATGTATCCTGAACCGCTCTGAAAACACGAATAAATCTCTGTGTGTTGTGTGCGTGTGTGTACACAAATATATAGACAACGTATAGACACGGAGCCATATAGGGCGTTTGTGAGCTTGGCTATTTAAAGGAAGGAGCAGTTAGAGGGCTCTCGGCAAGGCACACACCTCCGGATCAAAGGGATGTGGGGTGTTCTGCTAGCGGCCAGGCACCTTGGGGATAGGTGGCACTTGCTTTGTGCTCTCCAGGGAGCTAAAGCCACCCTGTTGGTGACATATCCAAGGTAGCATGCCGGGCCAGCCCCAGGGGCTGCACTTCACTGAGGTCTTTGCCCCCTGGTCTCCAGTTTCCCCGCAAGAGCCCTGGAGAGGCAGCTCCCGTGCTGCTGACACAGGCTGCAGAGCCTGGTGTGTGGCTGCCTGCAGTGGGGCAAGGGTATCAGCCCCTCTGGGGCACCTGGTGGGCCAGGGCTTCTGGAGGGTCAGGTGCTGCCTCCTGAACATCAACTGGTGCTCATGGCTGTTGAGGACAGATGGTGATGTGGAAAAGGAGAAAATAGATGTTAGGTATCAGGTCCTAAGTAGGTGCTGGGCTGGGCATCTCCTTGGGATATTGGAGCATCTGTTGCTCACAGACAGCTGGGAAAGACAATGAAAAGGGGAAAATAAAAGCTGGGTACCAGATTCCAAACAAGATGCTTGGCCATGCCAGGAGGGCAACTCCTCTGGAGGCACTGGCAGCTGCCTTGCTGGGGATGCTGATGGGGCCCTGGTGGGAGCACCGCTGTGTCTCCCAGCACCCCTTGGCCAGGGAGTGGGTGTCCTATTTAGCCCAGCTCTGGGTGATGCCAGCTTCTTGTCTTCTGGGTGCTGAAAAACCTGATATTTTGGGCTGAATATGCCCACGTTTGGTCTCTGGCCAAAGGTGATGTGTTTGTGGGTGGGGGAAATTGGAGCAAATTCCTGCTGTGAGTCCTGCACGTGTGCGCGGGCGTGTGGATAGGGGAAATACAGTTTTCCTTTTGAAAAAAAGCCCCGCTTATTTTTATACAGAACTCCAGAAGGGCTGAAGGTGGAAATTTGGCCTGTCAGCAGCTGTCACAGGGGAGCGGGTCCCTGCCTGAGTTTGGGGGGAAACCACAGCTGGGTGTTAATGGGACTGTTAATGAATTAATGCTGGCTGCTGGGGGCCGGGGGGGAGCCTGGCTCGGTGGGGCATGCGCGCATGGAGCCCTGCCCGGCACACAGGCTCTGACTCCTAGTATGGCTGCAGAAAGCCCCAGCTCTGGGATCCACGTACCTGGGGAGGTATGAGTCTCCCTTTCCAGTCGTGTTTTGCTCTCCAGGTTGTGGAGACTCTTGGAAATATGGACCGTGTTGTGGGGACAGGTTCCCACACCAGGAAGCGTGCATGCAGCTTATGTGGGGGGGTTGTAATTTGACTGTGGGCATCTGCTGCCTGAGCTGGTGGTGTCGCTTGATGCTGGGTCTCCTTGGGTGCCGGAACCAAATCTTTAAAGCAAGGTAAAGAAAACAGCAGGGAAGTGAAAACCCCCAGGTTTATTTATGAGTTGGAGAGCTTGTGCTGCTCAGTCAGTGCAATGTCTGCAGCAGCGCTGGTCTCTGCACGACACTGCCCTTCTGCAGCCTTTTTTTTGGGTTATTTCTCTTGCTGTCTCCCCCAAAAATGTAGAGGAGCACCCATGTGAATGTGGTGAGCACAGCCATGCCCCATGCTGTGGGCTCAGCAGTATATTCACACAGCTTTCACACCCGGCTTGCTGGGGACAGCCCTGGAGGAGGAGGAGGTTGTGCTAACACACTCACCTGATGCCAGCATGGCAGGGGTGTGGTGGGGCTGAGGAATAGCACTGTAAGCTGGTTAGACTAGAAATGAGAGGGAAAATGCAGAGAGGATCTGGGAAAGAGAAACCAAATTCTTCTCCGTGGACCTGTTCTGTTGCGTTTGGCTTCAGGCTCTGTGGGGGAGATGTCATCCATGGGGAAGCCTGTGGTGTCTCCTGGGGTTTCACCTGCTGGTACCAGACAGCTGTTGAACCAGGATGAAAGAGTGACCATCCTGAGGGAGTGATGAACGTGTGGAGGAAGGGATGACAATGTCAAGGAAGGGATGACCATGCTGAGGAAGGAAATACCACACCAAGGAAGGAATGGTCATGCTGAGGAAGGGAAGACCATGCTGAAGTAGGGATGACCATGGCTGGCATGGACTGTGGATGGACGGGTTCTCCAACAGAAGATGCTGTTATGGATAGAGACAGAGCCTCCTCCTCTGCTGGGAGGAAGGCTGGAAGATTCTGAGCTCTTGGGAGCTCTGCTTGCTCTCCAGGGATGCTGTGCTTGCACCCAGACTGCAGAAGCTCTGCCAGCTCCAGTGTTGGGTGTCTGTAGGTGGGTGCAGACAGACCCTCACCTCAGCAGGGAAAGCTCTCTGTGCTGTCAGATCCAGTACCTTTCCCAGGACCCTGTGCTGCCCCTTTGGGGTCCAGCTCCAAGTGTGCAGCCAACATCTGCTGCCCAGTGCTGAAGATGGGTGGCAGGGCTGGGGACCTGGAGAGGGCAGTGCCTGGGCTCCTCTCGCAGCCCTGCTCCTTGCATGGGTGGGCTCTACCCAGCTGGCCTCCCACACTGGAGAAGGCCCTTCAGAGGATTCCCAGATCCCAGCATTGAGGGGCTCTGAGGCTCCTCTGTGCTTGGCCGCCAGCTCTTGGGGACCGGCTCCGCTGGGCCCAAAGCCCTTGCCAACTCTATCCCCAACAAACGGATATCCCAAAACCCACTGGTCCCAGGGGCCCCTGCTCCGGGTCCCTCTGGCTGAATGAGGTGGTGTGCGTGTGCCCAGACTGTCCCCTCCTGTGACTGTACAGTACACACAGCTAAATATATGTCTGTGCAGATACAGGAATTCAGAGGGGCTGAGTGATGCTCCCTTTCTATACCTCTTTTCATAGGGAGAGCTAATGAGATTCATGTCATTAAAGGGCTGATGTTTTGTGGGATGGGAGCCTTTTAAACGGGATGTGTCCTGGCTTAGTCATGGCAAATATTTACCAAAAAAAAAAAAAAAGAGAGAAAGAAAAAAAAGGGACATACCATATAAAATTAGAGTTCTGAAAATAGTACTTAGAGCAAGTAAGAGAGAGGAACCTAAAACAGAAAATACAGCCCAGTCTGTTCAGGAGTCAGGGGAAAAAGAGAGCAAGGGGAAAAAAAAAGCCAGAGATAAAACGAGAGAAACCTCGGCAGTAAAAACAGCATCTTGGTAAATAGACTATTAAAAAAATTCTGACCTGCTTTATGGCTTTCTTGGCTGCCGTTCAGCTGTGCTGCCCTGGCCGGCACGGAGGGAAGGTAGCAGGAGCCGGCGTCTGTGTGGATGCTCAGAGCCCCAGCACGCAGCTCTCCCCCCGAGCAGCCGTGCAGGGCGTTAAATTTAGCCACATAATGATGGCCCTGAGGAGGCAGCCTTTTGTAGCCACACTGTAATTACTGCCCCGCTTATAAATTTTATTTTTCTTATTATGTTTCCTCCTCCTCCTCTGCTGGGGAAGGGGTGGAGGGGTCTCCCACACTCCAATCAAACCGGCAGCTCTCTGGGGAGCGGGGGGTACCGCTGTGGGGATGGAGCAGGTCCATGAGATAGAGGGGAAGGTGGGAATGGCGGCCCCAGCCCTGCGCCACCCTGAACCACTCCCCTGCCCCAATACAGGGCTCAGCCCTGCGTATGGGGATGGGGGAAGCATTGAGCTAATCTTACCATGGTAGGGTCCCCACAGCCCAAAGTATGGGTGTCTTGGCCCCTCTGAGCCTTAGCATCCAGCTCTCAGGGTACTTGGGAGATGGGCTTGTGAAGGTAGGACCAGGGTGTCTCCGGCTGGGCTGTGAGCCAATGGGACCCCCACCAGATGCAAGAAGCGGCTGTCCGGCCCCGCTTGGCAGGTCACTGGCTCCAGCCCTGCTCCTTGCAGAGGTGGGAAAGGCAAAAAGGACGAGGGTTGGGCCCAGCCCCCTCCTCTTGCACCTCTCTCTGAGCTGGTGCAAGTGAAGGACATCTTCAGGCCAGGCAAGAACGTGCCAGAAAAGGTCTTGTTCCCCTCTTGTTTTCCCAAAACAAAGGAAGCAGCCTTGCATTGCTGGAAGTCGCGTGCTCGGGCTGTGCTGGCTTGTTATCATCCGATAACCCGGCGACCTGGGAGCTGCCCTGCTCCTCACCCGTCAAGCCCGCACTACGGGATGCGAACAGCTTCCGCATGAGCTGCCCTTTGCAGAGATCCGTTTTCCGCTCCCCAGGCTGGGGGGGACAGTGGTGGGGGCCGCCGCGGTGGCCCTTGCTGGCCCCAGCTCACCGTGTGCCGTGCATCGTGTGCCTGGTGGGGGGCCTGCCCATGCAGGTGATGGTGGATGGTGAGGGCAGAAGAGATGCAGAGGTGGCAGGCGCCTTGGCGTGGCCTGGGTGCTGCCGTCCTATGCTGGGTGTGGAAGGAGATTTGGGGCTCTGCTGTATCTCGCTTTGCCCCATGCAAGTTCCTCAAGAACACTGTGGCCAGCTTCTGCTGTGGAGTAGGGTGGGAAGTGTGCGAGGTTGGGGGCCGGGGTCCCTTGGGGCACATGGTGATGCCTTCAGGGAAGGGACCCTTGCAAACCATTGAGGAAGGCTGCACAGTACCAGGACTGCCTGCTTTGCTTTCCAGCTTTGCCCTTTCTCCCAAACTCATGCCCCAGGAGGGTGGAGTGATGCTGAGGCACCGTGGGTGCTGGGGCTGGTGGTGAGGGTGATATTCATCCATCACTGCAGGGAGGTGTTTGGGGGAGCATCCCCTTACCACAGTGGTGTATGGGGGACATGTGGGACCACAGCAGTCCCACCCAGCTGTGCCCAGGGGAGCTGGCTTGTCCCAAAGCAGCCCCTTTCTCCTGCCTCGCACTATAAGGGCTCTGTTTAGCCCTATGATGACCCGAGGTAACCTCCATCCCTTGCTCAAGTGCACATTTCAGGACAGGTGGGACAATACTAAATCAACTCCTTTAAAGCCTCCTGACCTGCAGCCCCATGGACGTGCTGGTTTCCATCCCTCCCTCAGCTCCTGTGGGCACACCGGGGGCTGGCGCACTGGCCGGCTGCCCAGGCATGGGGCTGCCCCGGTTGCTGGCCAGGAGGCTCCTGGCCCGGCTGGGTCTGTGCCCTGACCCTCTGCCCCACTGCGGGGTCTGTGGCTTGTGCCAAGCGCCAGTGATTCAGCACCGAGGTGGTTGTGGGAGCCCGTGGGGACAGTGGCCACTGCCTCACCTGTGGTGGCTTGGGAACCCAGATGTAGAGTACCACCAGGGACTGGGAGACAAAGTGTCCTTTCATCCCAACCCCTGGAAAGATGTGTGTGTGTGTAGGTTAGTGCCCTTGGCCCCAGGGAGAGGAGAGAGCATGGGCTGGCTCCATCCCCACCAGGAGCTGGGAGCCGGGAGCCAGCCCCACACGTGTGCCTCTGCGTGTGCCTCTGCGTGTGCCTCTGTGTGCAGGAGGCTTATGTATTTCCGTCTTGGTGTATTTACGTACGTCATGTGTGTGTCTTACTCATCGCTGTGTTTTTCTTTCCTTGTTCTTGGGTCTTTCCCCCACCCCCGCCATGGCTCTATAATTCTTATGGCATTTTATTCTTTCCTTTTTTTTTTTTTTTTTTTTTTTTTTTTTTTTTTTTTTTTTTTTTTTTTTTTTTTTTTTTTTTTTTTTTTTTATTTTTTTTTTTTTTTCTCTTTCCTTTTTTTTTTTTTTTTTTTTTTTTGTTTTTTTTTTTTTTTTTTTTTTTTTTTTTTTTTTTTTTTTGGTTTAAATCTCCAGTTTTGGAAGTTGCTGGCTCCTTAGGAAAATAAACTGTATTTTTAGTGCTTGTCTGCAAGGCTGCTGATCCTGCCTGCCCCTGCTCATCTCTTACTCACTATTTCTTTAAGCTTTTATTTTTCCCTCCACCTCGTGCTTGGGCGCAGGGGCAGCCAGTGGTGCGCTGGAACTGAGCAGCACGGTAGGAGCATGCCGAAGTTGTCAATGAGCAAAAGGCAGCTCCAATCTGGCCTTTATTGAGGTCTGGGCTCGCGTAGCACTGGAGCAGCCTGCCCTGTAATCAGCCAGCCACCAGAGCTGGCCAGCCTTGTAATAAAGCAGCTCTATATTTATTTGTTCTGTTTATACCCTGCTCTGTAATAAGTTGGGAGCCCTCCCCACTACCCCCGTTTTCTTTGGGAAGCTCCTCTGGGTCTCCGAAGGGATCTGCCATCCTGCACACAGCAGATGCTTGGGACTCTGCATCCTGCGTGCAGCTCTGGCCACCTCTGGGCCATGTGCCTCTTGCTCTATGTGCCCCACACACCCTGTGCCCATTGTCCCCATCCTCTCCCCAGCACCCCAGCCCTGTTCCCCCACCCAGAGAGCCCCCGCAGCTCTGCCGGTACCCCGCATCACCATCATAGCTGCTTCTCCCCACTCCCACTGCCCCCAGCACTGCCTCTGCCAGCCCCCCTCCTCCCCCTTCCCATTTCAACCTTGGATCTTTTTAAAATACGTTCATTAAAGGCAGCTCAGTTGCCCTTTCCCTGGCGAGGCTGGAACACTGACAGCCTGTTCACCCGCGTGTCTGTAATTAAACTCAATCTCTGGGTGAATACAACAATGTGACTGCACAGAATAATTCCTGGAGATCCTGACGCCGAGGAGGAGTGTGGCCTGTGAGCAGCCCATTCACGCCTGGCTTTCTATAAATACTTTACTATGTGGCACTAAGAAAACTTCAAGCCCTTTTTTCCCCCTTTTTTAAAAAATTTTATTAGTGCTACATAATATAGTAATTGTGCGACTAGAAGGTCCCCGCTGTGCCTGCCTGGGTTCACGGGCCTGGGTGTGACCTCGTGCTGCACTGGCTGAGAGTAGGAGCCTGCTACTGTGCCCGGGGACCCCCGTTCCCAGGGACCCCCATGCCCAGGGAACTTCATGCCCAGGGACACCGTGCCCGGGGACAGCTGTGTTAGCCCTGGAGCTGCCAGCCTTGCCAAAAGGAGGGATGTGGCCTGTGTCAGGGATGCTCTGCCAAGCCAAAAGGCTTACACCCCTCAAATCCTTCCCAGTCATGTCTCTGCTGGAAGCGGTGCTTGGACTATATGTGTCCTGTGGTCTCAGGAGCTGTGGCTGCTGGGGGGAGATGCAGATGGATGTCAGAGCAGAGGGAGGAAGGACAGGTCCGAGGAGCATCCCTAGATCCCCATACCCCTCAGCATGGCTGCTCCTAAGGTCCCAGCCTGGAATCTTTCTGGTTTGGTGTCCTTAGGGAGCCCCAGGACAGCGGCTCCCCGGGCCCCCTCCTGCACAAGGACAGGGAGGAGGTATGTGTCCCAGGTGTGTCACATCTCAACTGCTGTCCCTGTGCCCCTCTGGGTTGCTCAGGCACCCCCAGCTCCCTGGGGAATCTTCCCCCTGGCTCTGTAGCCTTCATCAATGATGCTTTTTAAAGCATTGCTGGCCCGTGCAGACCCAGCCAGCTTGGGCTGCCCCTTGCCCAGAGGGGCTGGAGCCCATTAGTGCAATTTTCCCAAGCTGTGGGGTGTGCCAGCACCATGCACCCCCTTACTCCCCCAGAAACATCTCTGTGCTGGCTCCCGGGGCACTGTGGCCATATGTGCCTGGCACGGCACAGGTGCCACCATCGCAGAGCTGTTGGCTCCCTCCCCACCTGGCTCTTGCTCCCCACATTTCTTGACCTGTGTTGCAGAGAGAGCAGGGCTCCTGTCCCACTCTCTGCCCAAGAGCTGGAGAACAGACCCCAGGGGCAGGGGACAGGCATGTCACACTGGCCCTGCCAGCTGGGGCATACCTGGCATGATCCTGTCAGAGTTGATGTTAGGATATCACTGCATTTGCATGGCCGAGAGTAATATTAGACACCCTCCAGTGTCCCTGCTCTCCCCTGCAGCCTGGCCTCGGTCTTCAGCCCCTGCAGCCCTGTCCCTGCCTGGCAGCATGTGACAGGAATATGACAGAGGTGCCCTGTCTCTTGCCAGAGTGCTCCAGCACTGCGTCCTGCAGCCAGGGCACTACCTCTCTGCATCCCAGGCACTGCATCTCTGCAGCCCCAGCGCTGCATCTCTGCATCCCGGGCACTGTCCCTCTGCAGTCCTGGCATTGCATTTCTGCGTCACCCTGGCTGCAACCTCTGTGACAGGGATGATTCTGGGCAGTGGGGCTGGTAGCTGTCATGCATCAGGAATGCCGGGTGGAGCAGCCAGGGAGCTCTCCCCCGTCACCACAGCACCAGCCCCATGTGGGTTAGGAGCAGGGCCGTGCCCAGGGCTGGATGCTACCCTGGGTTTCCCTGCTGCACAGGTCCCTCCATGCTCACCCCTCTCAGGGTAAATGAATCCAGGCAGATGAATTGGGTTAGGCCCCAAATTTGGGAGTTCTAGGCCTGTTTTCTGCTTTAGGAAGACTACGAGGAAAGGAAAATTTTTGGTGGGAGCAGCAGAGGGCTGCGTCTGGGGTCCCAGCTCCCTGGCCACTGCTGGGGCAAGGCAAGAAGGACTTGGGAGCCAACTGGGTGCTGCCCAGCACAGTGCGGGGAGCAAAAGGCATCACTAGTGACAGCAAACTGGCACAGCTCCCCTCCTCGCTCATCATTTACTGCTTACTCCTTGGCAAGGGTCCTCTGTTTGCCTATTCATTTATGATTGTGCTGCAAAACCTGTTGATACTAGAGATTTTCCTAAAACCTCAGCTCTCAAAGTGGTGGGATTGCAAGAAAAGGTGAGGCTGCTGTATAGGATCCTGGGGGCTCAGCTGGCTTGTGACGAATATATATATGACGGGATGCTGATGGCAGCAAGGCTCTCCTTTCTGCTCAGCATGTCCCTTTGCCCACGTCCTCACATCACTACCCCTGCAGAGGAGAGCGTGAAGCCCAGCAGGCAGGGAGAGCTCTGCAGGAGCTCCCTGTGCTGAGGGCCTGTCCCAGGACCGCTGCATGTTTGGGGCTGCATGTGTGTTTCGCATTTGGCGTGTGCCCTTGGAGCAAAACCAGAAGCCGCTTTCTCTAGCAGATGCCGTGCCATTTTCTTGCACTGGCACTCGCCCTCAGGGATGAGGCATCCCCAAAGGGACATACAGGTTGCTGCATCTCTGGGGCTGCTGTCAGCTGCTCTGCCATGCTCACCTGGCGCCAGTTCTTCCTCTCAGCTGGGAGCAGTGGAGTTTTTTTCCCCAGCTGGGATCAGTGGTTATTTTCCCACTGCCCCTGCACCTCTCCCCTGTCTTCTCATCCCTCACTCCAGGCTCCTGGAGGCCCTGAGACACCAGTTCCGCAGTGGGCTGCTGTCCACCCACAGCTTTGTGCGTCTCCCCTCTCCCGCCTCCCACTCATCACTTTGGCAGCTCATCTTCAAGCTGCCTCTGGTTCAGGGGCACTGCTGGGGTCTCCCCACAGCCAGGCCCCCATGCCCCTGCCCACAGCGAGGGTTCAGGCTGCTGGGGAGCCCTGCTGAGGCATCCCCAGCCCTGCACAGGGGTCTGTGCCATGCCACCCCTCGGAGAGGTCTCTCTGTCCTGGAGGCTTTCTGTGGGCATGGGTCTTGGCAGAGCCGTGCAGCGCAGAGCCGGGGTGCCCTTCCCCTGGCTCCTGCCCGTGCCAGCCTGTCTGTGTGGCTCCCGGTGCTCCTGCCTCCCCTACCTTTCACTTGTGTGTTTTTACGGCTCAGAGGGAGCCGTCCTGCCCCAATTCCCCGTGTGCCCCTAATTTCATAGTTCTCTCCATATATCCATATATATCCATATAGCATTTGATACAGGTTTTATGGGCATTTCCATACGTTTTACAGACACAGCCATTACAGAGCCAGGTTTCACCCGAGAAACCTCAGGGGACCGGAGCACTGAATTGCCTTAGTCTTGGCCCCAGAACAAGGCTCCCTTCTCTCACTTGCCGGGGCTGCCGCTATCAGCGCTGCAGAGGGCTGGGGGACGGCGGGGGGCCAGTGGTACCTGCCCTGAGAGCCGGTATGCTGTCTGCAGCTTCGTCCATCCTGCTCCTTGCGGCTCCATCCTACAGACCCCAGGGCTGTCACTGCTGCCCCTTGCCCCCTCCCCAGCTGGCTGCCACTGTCAGGGGGGCTGCTTTGGCCTGCGCTGCTCAGTGCAGCTCAGGACAACAATCTGTACAGCCCCGTTGCCAGGATCCAGCCCACTTGCCTGCCTGTTGGGCTGTGCATCTGGTTGACTGTAGGGACTGGAAGCCCTCGGTGGTGGTGTAAAGGGTGATGCCATCCTGGCTGGCAGGGCAGTGACACTGTGGCACCAGGCTCTGGAACATCTCAGCTGCTGCAGTGCGTGCAGAACATCCAAGCTCTGGCAAAGTGGCCTCTGGCTGGTGGAAGGGCAGAAAATGGATCCAGGTGCATGCAGCTCTCCGCACATTTTGGCACGCTGCGGAGGCTGCCAGCACTGCAGCAATGCCCAGCACTGTGCAGGGCTGATCGTGTTCCCAGCACAGGGGGAGAAGCCTCAGACCTTGTTTAAAAAGAAGCCAAGTGACACATGCCTTCATCATCACCATGGTCAGACGCTGGAGCAGCCTGAAGTGCAAATCTGAGGCATCCTCACAACATCGTGCCCAAGGTGCTGGGCTGCTGAGAACTGTCTGCAAGGGAGGATGGACTGGGGCAAGCGGATACAGGGATGAGTCCTCCCTTGGCACCTCTGCCCAGTGCTGCTTGGCAGGGGCAAACATAGCAGCACCTGGCCCCACTTTGGGATCCCAGTTCTCCTGGCCTCACACTGGACTGATGGGCCGAGGAATTTTCCACCCTGTGTGTGAATTCCCATTTGTAGGGTGAATGTCCACTCTGAACCAGTGCTGCCTCTGGCTGATGCCATGGGGACCGCTCCTTGCTGCTCAGCCATCCCCGGCACAGCTGTGGCATTGTCTGGCCCAGCCCTGCATGCGAGCACTGCCCTGGCTCCTCTATTAATAGCAGCTCCCCTCTCCCCTTCCAAAGGCTGGTGGAAGCCCAGGGTCCGTCCCACTCTGTTTTCTTGAACAGGTCCCGAAAGCAGGAACCATTTGTGGCTTCCCCGGCCAGCATGTCTCTCCTTGGCCTCCAGCGTGTGCTATTTTCTGTGCTGTTTACTGTTCTTCTGTGGGCTGTCAGGTTTCCGTGCTGGGGGAAGGCTTTTAAATGGACAGGGGGAGATGGGGGGGCAGCAAGTCCACACGGAGGGTCTATGAGGAGGGGGGGGGATGGAGGAGCACAGACATGGCCTTTATCGCAACCTAGGGGATGTGTGGCTCATAAATCCGACCCAGGCAGATAGGGGATAAATCATCCCAGCTCGGGCACTGGTGGTTACCCATGGTTAGAAATTAACTTTGTGTTGGATGGGTCCCAGGCTGTGGGATGGGAAGGGGAGGCTGCTCCGGGCAGTGTGCCTCCCGCCTGGCCGGCCCTGGAGCCAGGCTGCAGGCAGGCAAGCGAGTGCCCAGTGCCCTGGCAGGCAGGGCTGGTGGGACAATTAAAGCCAGAGCTGATGAAGCAAGAGGCCTGGGACAGATGCTGCGGCTGAACCTGTGCTGCAGGCAGCGATGCCCTGGCACTCATGCAAACCCAGCTGGGCTCTGGCACTTCAGTGACCAGCTGTAGCCACTGCACAAGCTGTCCTTGGGCTGCAGGCATGCTGGGCACTGGGAGACACTGGTCTGCGTGGGAAGGGACAGGGACCCGGGGTGCCAGGGAAGGTGGCAAGGCGTGTGCGTGGGGCAGGAGGATGGATGTGCACACAGCAGGAGTGTCCTCTCCCCGCTCAGCTGCAAGCCAGGTCTCTGCAGAGCTGATGCTGCTCAGACAGGAGCCCCATCCAGGCACCATGGGGACATGCAGGTAGGGGCAATCTCTGGGCTTGGCTCTATGCCTCCAAGGGTGGGAGGAGGCATCGATGCCCACAGACACATTTCACTTCCCCTCTCCAGCTGCAGTATTCTTCTGGCCCCAACTCCTTCTCCCATCTCTGGGGCTCCCTGCACAGCTCCACGAGCATCCCCAAACCCTGGGGATGTAGGGCCAGGACTTCCCCAGGGGCTTTTAGGTGTGCGACTGCAGCAACCTCCTCTGCATCTGCTCAGGCCAAGTGCCCCTAGGTGGGACCATGCCACCCTTGGGGTTCCAGAGCACTCACTGAGGGGGCAGAAGAGGCAGGGCTGGTGGGGACACCCTTTCTGCAGTAGGTCTTCATGCAGCTGGCACAGCTTAGCTCAGCTCACTCCTGGCCCAGGCTCTAATAGTTCCCCAGCTTTCCTTTCTAACGAGGCTCTAATTGGAAGCTGGTTGTGCTTCCCTTCCCCTCTTCTCAGAGCTCTCCAGTCCCAGTGCTGCAGGGCGATTAAGCTGAGGTTTTGGGTTTTTTTTAATATGGCAGAATTATTTTGGAAGGGCTAGGATCATTACATGACGGGCTTCTTGAAAAACCCCAGGCTTCGGCTTTCAGACAGGGCCTTTTCAAGTGGTTTTGCACAGTACACGTCTCTGGGCAGCGACCGTCTCGAACAGTTACTGTTAATTATAGATGCCTCTTTCCCGCTCGCCCATTACTCAAAGGATTTTTGTGTGTTTTAACAGTGTTTTACATCAGCCTGAATAAGACTCTATTCAGTGTTTCCAAGAGCTGGAACTTGGGCATCCCCTGCTGTATGTGTCGTGCTTTCCTCCCTGCTTCCCTGGGGCCAGGGACCAGGCGGCCAGCATGGGCACAGGCCTTCCTCCCACTGCCTGGCCGGTGCACACACTGCTCGTGGTACAGGAGTTGTGTCTGCTGCCTGCACACCCTCTTTGCACCCCTCCCCTGCTATGCATGGTCTGCACACTCAGCTCCTCAGGGCCATCTCCTAAATCCACCCTCCATCATCACTTCTGCATGCTGAGCACCACTGCTGGCTGGTGCGTGCTTGGCTGGACACTGTGCCTGCTGCCCAGTCATCCTCTTCGGCCAAGGACTGGGCTCGCTGGCCTCATCCTGGTCTCCTGGTGATGTGCAGGGTCCTCTTCTCTCTCTTTCTGAGCCTGAGCTGGTGTGTTCCCCTTGCATTAGCACAGGGATGTCTGCCCTGTGCCATGCACCATGTAGCTGGGTTTGTTCTCCATGTCCTTTGTGCTGCATTTATCAGCACTGATTTCATGCCTCCTTCATTGCCTCGCTATTCAACAGCAACTTTTTGCACTCAGCAGTTTTTCAGATTGCCCTGAGAAGTTTAATATCATTGAGAAATACTCTTGCCTCCTGTGCCATCCTATTTATACCTTCTGCCTGCCAAAGCCCTCATTTATTCCAGCTTGCCTCCTGTGCTTTACCCTAGGTGCAGGCTGTGAGAAGAGCTTGCCTCTTCTCCCACGACAGCTGGGCTGGTTTAGCTATCCTTGGGGAAACACCTTGTCATATTTTCCCAGTCCCGCTGCATCCCCCAGTATGCTCAGACAAGCATGTTGGCCCCTTCTGAGAGTTTGAGTGGTTTTGCGAGGGGTGCCTTCCCACCACAGAGAAGTGCTGCACCTTCTCTTCACATAATTTCTGTCACCAGGTGCTTTTTGCCGCCTTGGCTGGAGGCAAAGGTGAGTTGGGGGGGAAAGTGGCTCCAGCTCATCCTCATACCCAGTATCCATCCTCCTTCAGGCTGGAGGGGGGATTTTGGGAAGGGTGGGGGGCATCTGGAGGGCAGAGCCAGATGTCTGGGGGGAGCCTCATTTGGGGATGGGGGGGGATGCACTTCATTTGGACACTTCTGCAGCCCTCGTCTCCTCCAGCCCAGCATATAGGGCACTGTGGTCAGGCCCATTTATAAAGCTGGTAAATATATTGGCAGAGCTTGTGTCCCCTCCAAAGGTCAATATTTGTGCAGAGTTTAATTTTAACTTAACAAGCAGTTGTTTGCAGAGGCTGCCCTGTTTGTGTGTGTGTGTGTGCACGCGAGTGTGTGCTTCCCCATCGATCAATGCTCACGGGGAGCCATGTGAGCGTCTCGCGTGCATGCACCCACTCACCGGCACGTGGGGGGAGGGTGTTGGCACAGCTCCCCACTCCCAGAGATGCTCCGGATGCAGGGGCAGCACCGTGCAGTCCACCAGACAAGGACCCGTGTCTGTGGCTGAGTCTATAAATGCAACCCACAGACCTCTCCGGGAGGTGACAGTGGGCAAAATGTGCCCCGTGAGGCTCTGAATAGCAGCTGATGGGGACGGTGGCTTTCCCAGCCTGTTCTGACCAGTGCCCTGGGCTTGCTGCAGGCAGCTCTGCGGCCGCGCAGCCCCCAGCCTCGCCCCTTCTGAACCCGTGTGGCTTTTGTGGCTCTCACCCCTATTCTGGCAACGTGCGTCTCTAAGCTGAGCACATCGTTCAGGCTGGTTCCAGCACACAGCTCTGGCTTTGCACAGGGCCCGGGGAGCTCGGCACTGACCCCCTGCACAGCCACTCTGAAAACAACCGTGGTGTTTCTTCCAGGGCCCTTCCAGTATCACTGCCCATGGGGTTTTATCCTGCCCTGTCCGCCCTCCCACCCCACCATGCAAAGCAAACCTTCATCCCGCACACAACTGCAGCACCTCACTGGGGCTGGTGGCTCCTCTTTGAGAGGTCCAGAGCCCCAGTGCTGGCGGGGGAGAGGGGAATGGGGCTGCCCCGGTCTGTGCCCAGGCACCCAAGGTTTCTGTTTCTGCTACTCCCAAAGCTCTTCTAGCTGAAGCCCTGTGCTGGGTTTCATCCCAGGGCTGGCCGCACGTCCCCAGCTGGGCTTGGGGACAGGCTGTGTGTCTCACCCACCTCATAGCATTTCACCCACCCCATAGAATCTCTTGAGACAGAGACTGGGTCCTCTCAGGTACCTGTGGTGCATCCCAGCATCCCAGGGCAGGACAGGACACTGCGTCGGGTCCAATACCCTCCCCCAGCCCATCTTGCCGAGTGCACAGAGTGTTGTCTGTGGGAAAATGGGAGAATAACAGCGGGCACAGCCCTGGCTGATGGAGTCTTCCCAGTCTCCTGCCCTGGGGACAGGCAGCTTGGGGCAGGAAGGGGGGGATGTGGCTGGGGAGAGGCGGGAGGGCTGGGACAGAGCCCACCGTCCCCACAGCATGGCCGCCGGGGCTCCCTGTTTTGCAGCCTGCCTTGTGGGTGCTGAGGTTTGGTTTCCTTCTCTCTGCTCTTTTCCTCTTCCTCGCCAGGCCCCAGGGCTGCTGACCAACCTCAAAGGGAAAAGCGGGCTGCAAGGGACAGTGGCGGGAACGGGCAGGGGTAAACACGGGGCTGGGGCTAGCCAGGCGGTGGGTGACGGAGGTGAGGTCATGACGTGACGTCAGCCCTGTGGCTTTGGGGACAGCCGTGGTTAGGCTGCCCAAGGAGGGGCGGCTGTTTTCCTGCAGCTCTGCTGCTCGCTCCTGGTGCCCGTCTAACTTATAAACTTTAATGGCCAGTTTAAAAGGTTCCTGCCACGGGCACCTTGTTGCCAGTTTTAGGTTTTTAATTTGGAAACTTTCCCCTCTGTGGCTGGGGGAGGAAGGACTTGGGTCCGCTAGGGCCAGTCATCAGGACACGTGGGTGCCAAAGAGATGGTCCAGAAGGGCTCTGTTCCCATCACTGGTGTCAGGGCAGAGTCAGCCACGCCAGCGGTGGGATGTGCGCTGTGCATAGGGCAGGCGGGCTGGAGGAGCCCCCCGGTCTGCCCCTGCTGCCCACATATTGGTGGAATAAAGGTAGCTCCTCTTCAGACACTGCCCAGGGAGTACCAGCAGCAGCCACCTGCTCCCAATCGGTGCGACCCTACTCCCCTACCCCGGGGGTCACTGCGGCTTGGGACTGTGCAGGCAGCATCCTCAGCCTTCAGGAGATGCCAGGACCTGCTGCACCTCTTCTCAGGGGGGTGGGGAGGCATGGGGCTGTGGCCACAGTTGCTCCCCCAGGCACCCAGGTCATCATCCCAGCTGTCACAGTGTGACCTGGTGCTCAGGTACTTGCCTGGCTCATCCCCTAGCTGCCACCACGAATTGTGGTTGGCCTGCCCCATGAGCCTCTGTATGTTCTGGACATTGCGCTTGACGAATGTCTGTGCTGCAGAGACCATCAGAGGGGTCAGCCTTGCCCCCTGCCCTGTGGCCGCTGGACGGCTGTGGCCCCCCCAGCCACACCACCAGGGATGCTGGTGTCCATCCCCATGGGTTGCTCTTTCCGCGCTGCAGCCGTCTGAGCTGGGTTGGGCACAGAGCCGGGCCTGCATGTGCTGCCTAGCAGGAGGAGAGGATGCGGGGCTGGCACTTTGGGAGATGCTGAGAGCATGGCACTGCTGCTCTTCCTCACTGCCCACCTTCCCCAAAGCCCTCCAGCAACCCCCAAGAGGTGTGGGTTGGCAGAATCACATTTCACCAGTGCAAGCTCAGCTCTCCTCCACCTGCAGTGACTCAAGAGGCCCTTGCAAATGCCCAGGAGGTGCTGGGTGCTGGGACATGGGGCCAAGGCCTGGCACCCTCCCATGCAACAAGGAAACCAGCCTGCAAGCTTGAGGGGAGCCTCCTCGCAGCCTTTCCACCCAGCCCTCCCTTTGCAGCTGTAGAAAGCAGGGACATCTCCCCCCAGCCCGGCCACAGCCACCCGGGGTTGCTGACAGTGGGTCTCCACGGAGTGACCACGGCTTGGCTGGGTCTCACCTTGTCTCCAGACCAATGTGGTAGGGCTTGTCTCTATGTTCCTGCTGTGTGTGCTGGTTGTCCAAGGGTTCTGCATGCAGGCTGCCCCCCCAGTGCAGGCTGATGGGGCCGTGCCATGAGCACCTGTGGCTGACTGGATCCTAGACCCAGCTGGGACAGCCCGCCCTAGAGCATCTTAGCTATCTGGGACCTTTCACAGACCTTTCTGGGGGTCCAGGGAGCTGCACAGCACAGAGACAGCTGGCTTGGCAGAATTCTGCACATCAGGGGTTGATCTCCCCTGGGGTGGGCACCCAGAGCACTATAAATAGTGCGTGGAGCCAGAGGAGCAGCCCTGGTTTACCAGCACTTTCATGCCATGGCTTTCAAGTGGTTCCCCTGCCTCTTCCTCATGAGCCAGTGGCACATCTGTGCTCAGTGCCGGCGTGGGGCCGAGCGGCGGGCTGCCTCCGGTGCTGTGCCACATGCTCTGTGGCTGCTGGAGCGGGTGCTGCTCGCCAGCTCCGGAGCAGCCCTGCCTTTGCCAGCCCTGTAATTGTTTCCTGCTCTCCTGCGCGGGTGGAGGCTGCAGATGTGCAGCCTCGTAGGAGGCAGTGGGCTGCGGGTACCAGCTCCGGGAGCCAGCCCAGGCAGGGGCTTGCCTGGGCTCTGATGTCTGCTTTGAGAGCTGCCTTCTGAGTTTCCAGGTGTTCAGAGAGGTTCCCTCCCAGCCTCGGCTCCTGGAGGCAGGGGATTCGAGGGGACCCTGCTCCCCCTGTGTTGGGGCTGCTGGAGGAAGAATGAAACAGCTCCCTGAATGTCACTGTTGCGTCTGCCAGTGACAGGCGCGTGTTTTGAAATGATGGCAGTGCGGGGGGGGGGGGGGTGTAAAGGTCTCCCATTCCCCTGGGGCTGCAGAAAGACCTAGCTATGGAAGGAGATCCTCCTGCACAGTGTCCCAGCAGCTCTGGAAACTGACCCCCCAGACAGCCAGTAGCCCCACCGAAGGCTGGGGTCTGGCAAGGGGGATCAGGAGCAGGAGGCAGCATGATCCAGCTTGCTGAGCCCTCCGATGTCTTTTAAGGCTGGCAAAGAGCAGGGCCGTAGGGATGGCAGGGTTTTAAGTTAGGAGGAGGATTTTCTAGCCTGGCACTGTGTAGGAGAGAATATATTGGAGCATGTTATTATGGATAAGGTTAAAGATAAACCAATTTTTAGAATGGAAGGTGATGTGGTCCAGAAGAGAGTGACTGCAAACAGATGAGGTTTGACAGGAGCACAGGGGAGCTGCAAGCAGGCGCCCTGGGTACCTTGTTTTCCAGTGCTGCTGATGACAGATAGTGCTGCATGGAAGAAAACGCCTAGAAAAATAGGGATGAAAAGGTTTTTTTAAAAAAACCCTGTATTTAGCCAAAGGGCATGGTTTTGCTGTCTGGAGATGGCAAGGGGTGGGTGAATCCTTCAGGGCAAGGCAAGCCCAAATGGAGAGAGTGGCGTGATGAGTGGGCAGGGGGCTGGAAAAAGCAGCAGTTGCCAGAACTGGGAAGATCTTTCTTCCTCATTGTCCACAGGGGAGCAGCAGGACTCGCATCACGGTCCCAGCACAGGCTGGGATCCCTGCCCTAGAAAATGAGCAGCGACTGGCTGCAGTGGCCGAACCTGGCAGAACAGAGATGGATGGAGCTGCAGTGGCAAGGGGAGGTCTGCTTGCCTGGGCAGAGGGGTACAGTGTAGTGCAGGACTGGGGCCACGGCTCCCAGTTCCCCCAGCCCTCTGTGCGTCCCTCCCCGACAGCACCGCAGGGACCCCATCCCTCTGTCCAAGGGCTGGGAGGGTAAAGGTGCCCTGACAATGTGCTTTATTAGCAGCAGGTGTCTGAAACCCAACCCGTAGCCCAGCAATCCTTCCCTTCACCTGGAGATGAACCCGGCTTGGGGGGCACGGCTGTGCAGGGTCAGGCCCCACTGGTGCTGGGATTACCCCTGCAGTAACCAGAGCGGCTCCTGGCAGCCTGATGGACTGGTCCTGCCACGAGCGACAGGCACGTAATGCCTGATTTCACAGCACCGGCATGCTCTGTTTGCTCGTGGCAATGATCTCTCCTGTCCTGGACAGCTCCAGCCCCTGGCCAGACCCTGACCTGCACCTCTGTCACCTGGGATTAGGTATAAGATTTAGGCTGAAACCTCTTTGCTCCTGGCTGGAGCAATGACAGAGAGGGGAAAGCCGAGCTCATTATCTCTGGAGCTGGAGCTCCTGCCCTGTGTGGCAGCTCCCAGACCTGCCTCCAGAGATGGAGCAGGAGCATCTCAGCTCCTGCCCTGCAGCCAGCACCAGGGCTTTGCAAATGTCACAGCACTGCCATGGCTGGGAGCAAACCCTGTGCAGAAGAGGAGGAAAGCAGAGACTCTGCCATCTCTCTGACTCTGGGGGCATCCATGAGATGGACATAGGCCCCTGGGCTGTCTGCAGCAAACCAAGGGGGTGGTCCTAACGGAGGGAGCTGAGGAACAGGAGTGGTCCATGAAGAAAGGCTCTCCCCTCTGCTGCCTTCAGCCCTGCTCCCAAAATGCTCCTTGCTGTGCCCAGACAGCTCGTTCCAGCAAAGCTGTGGCTGGGAGGAAGAGCTGCAGCCAGCATCCCACTGCCCTCAGCTCCTCCAAGCAAGGGGCTGGGGGCTATTTGGCAGTAGATGAGCAGTGATGCCCTGTGGGAGGGCTGGGGGTCTGCCCGTGCGGCTAGTGCTGGGGGCAAGCAGAGCAGGACCCATGCAGTGGCCAGGGATGCTGTGGCAACCCAGGACTTGCAAGAGCACTGTATCTGCTATTGCATGGCACTGTGCCCGGGCTGAAGATACTCAATACCTCCTCGCAGGGTGCACAGCACTGGCCAGCCCTCCGGGTCCCTGCAAGCTTGTCCTCTCCCAGAGTGTCGCTTCCTGCTCGTCTCCCTGGACCCTGGCTTTGTTGGCTGAGCTCATTTAGCTTTGACAAAGTTTATAGCGCACTGGAATGCAGAATGGCTGCTGGCCTCCCTCCAGCCCAAACATCCCCACCCTGTGGTGCGACAGGAGCTGATAAGGGTGAGTGCCGCGGCGGGCAGGTATCTTGTGCCCAGCCCGCGACCTTACAGCCACACGACCTTGAAGGTTGTCATTTATCTTGTGTGCGCACGTGTGTGTGTGTGTGTGTGCGCGCGCGCGAGCTGTCTCCCATCCCCAACAAATGTTCTCAGCATCTCTGGTTTTCTCTCTGGGCCAAACCCACATGCACGTTGCCTGAGACCGACTCCGAACAGACTCCTTTGATGAGCAGAGCTTAAATATATATTTGGCATTCCAGCGGCAGCATGCCGAGCGCGGCCGAGGGTGTGAAAGTGTTTGCTTGACAAACTCCGGGGGCTCTCGCCTCTCTGCCGGCCCTGGGGACGCGCAGGAGAGAAATGTCAAGGAATTTTTCACCTCTGTGTTTTGTTTTGTGTTTTTATTTTGTTTTCCTTCTGAGAGTGCATTTTTAGCTCTGGTGAAAGGTGCCTGATTGACGGTCCCAGAGACTGAGTCCCTTCTCTTTGCTGGGACAGGGACAGCAGGAATAAACATCCCAGCCCAATCCCAGGGGGAAGAGGGAACGGCCCTGTGAGCCTTGTGCTGACCCTGGGGGCTCTTGTCTCCTGTCTGCTGGCCCTGTCCCCTCAGTGAGCCCGGTGCTGTTATGGACAGATTTGGGTACCAGCAGGATGGAGATGCCCCACAACCCAGATGTCCCAGGCTGTGGTCTGCTCAGAGTCGGCCCTTTTGCAAAGAGCCTCTGTCTGCTGAGGGCAGTGGCATCTCAGTCACAGGGTCCTTTGTCACCTCTCAGATGGCCCCAAAGTGCCCTCTGCCCCAGCACCGTGCTATGGAGACACCTGTGCCCATTGCTCCCCAAAAGATTTCCCAGACGGTGTCCCCATGTGCTGTAGCACCAGCCAGGAGTGTGTGTTGGCCCCTTTGGGGGTGCAGAGAGGTCTTGTCACTGTGTGCCTGAGCAGGGAGAGCTGGAGCAAGGGGAGCAGGAGGGTGTCTCCGTGGGCAAGTTGCACGTGGACAGGCTGGTGCTTGCAGCCTCCTGAAATGGTGCATGGGAGGCACTGGGGGCATGAAGGCAAAACCACCCTGATATTCACTGGCCACTTGGCTCCTTCAGTTCCATGCGATGCAGGAGCCGTGGTGGGGCTGAGACGGGCAGGGCAGAGTGGGGTGCAGAGATGGGGCTCTGGGCTTGGATGGGAGCCCAGGGGTGTCTCCTGCATGGGAAAGATGAGGAAGGCAGAGCCTCCCCATCTCTCTTGCCATGGCATCCTGCACCCGCGGGAAATGGGGAGGGGAGGCCCTGGGCAGTGGATTCTGTTTCAGAGCTTGTGTCTGCAGTGCCCGCTGGAGCGGAGGGAGATCCCGGCCAGCTCTTGGGGAGGGGGCTGGAGGGGGGCTGTGTCTGTGTGTTCCCAGCTGTCCCCAGCATAATCCCTCACAAAAGGGAATCCCCTGCCCTGCTGCATCCCTGTTGTCTGGTGGCAGCACTGCCTGGCCCTAAATCACCTGCCACTCCCAGCCTGATGGATCACCATGGAAACGGGGGTGCTGCCCTCCAAGCCAGCAGAGATACAGGGTCTGGGGTCTGTTGGGCAAGGTTCTGGACTCTGGAGGCTGCAGAGCAGGGATTAGCATGCTGAGAGACACTGGGGTGAGACTTGGTCCCCTGGGGACTGCAGGGCAGAGGTTGGTACTCAGGGAGATTTGGGGGCAAGGGACTGGGATGCTACGAACGGGGGATGCTGAGACTGGGATACAGGGGGACTGCAGAGCAGGGGCAGGGACCCCAGGGGGCTGTGGGCAAGCTCTGTCTCTGGGGCAAGGACAGCCTTGGCTCGAGCTCCCCGAGGCTTGCTTCCTGGTCCACTGAAGAATCCCTGGCTTGTCCGGCAGAGAGCAGGTCCGTGGATTTCCTGAGCAGTGAGTCCCTTTCATGTGGTGGCTCACAAACTCTCATTACATCACCGGGGGCTGCTCCTCCCGGGGACAAGCCCAGTGCTTTTTAGGGGTTTGCCATCCCCCCCCGCTCTTCCCCCCCAGCCTGTGTGTTTTGGCCAGGGGGGCCCAAGGAACCGCGTCCAAGAGCAACTGCTCTGGCAGGGAGATGGTGCGCAGGGCCAGCGGGCAGGGGAGGGCAGCACGTTCCCCCCTCCCCGTACTGAATAAACATGGACTGGCTGGGGCTGGAGGGGGCTTTTCCAGGCTGGACCACACCCCGGGGGGCTATTTTTTGCCGTGAATGAAGGGGCTGTGTGCTTGCAGGGCAGCCTGGCCTCCTGCCACCGCTGCTGTGCACGGAGATCTTGCCTGACACTCAATTCTGTTGCCTGGCTGGGGACCGACAGCTGTGCTGAGCAGCTGGGCACTGCCTGGGGACACCTGGGCACCAGCACAGCTGGGCACTGCTTGGGGACACCTGGGCACAGGCACAGCTGGGCACTGCTTGGGGACACCAGCGTACCAGCACAGCTGGGCACTGCCTGCAGGGACATGGGCAGGCAGCTGGAGCTGGGAAGTGCAGGCTGTTGCAGAGCAAGGGAAAGTGATGGTGACTCAGTCGCTGTGCCAGCGGCGGTGCCTAGGCCACCGGGGCATGTCGGATCCAGCCCTGCCGGGGCTGTGTGCCTGGGGAGCTGCCTGAGACAGCCCAGGGGCGAGCCCTGCTGCCCCCCTGCCTCATACAGCAATGCTTCCTGCTGCAGTTCCGGGTGACGATGGGGCAGCGTCCCCAGGGGCTGCCCCTCCAGCTGCACCCAGGCTTGGGAGGAACTGCAATGCCATCGGGGTGGAGCGGCCGCTGCCTCCTGCTCAGCCCGGTCCTGAACGCACCCAGATTCCCCCCAGAGCCCCTAATCCCACCTGGCTCAGCCCCAGCTTCCGCTCCAGGCCCTGTTGGCTCAGCTAATCCCTTGTGTGCCGGGTTTAGGGTGCAGCATCCCCATGGGTCTCACCCTGTCACCCCCATATTTTGCTTCTCAGGGGTTCTGTGGGCTGCTCTGACAGTCTCCAACACTGACCCATGCTCCTGCCACCTCCACCAGCCCCACTGCCCCACGGGTCCCCAGGGATCCGTGAGCGTTTGTGTCCATGAATGAGTGGCCTGTCCTCACCGGGTGGAGCCGGGGTGCTGGATCCCACCCCTCACTGTTCCTTATCGCCACAGAGCATCCTTGTGATTCACCAGGTGTGGCTTTCCGTCACCCCACTTTGCAGGAAGTTTCCTGGCCAGCCCCCCGCAAGCCCTGCGCAATAATAACAAGCTGGGATGAGCTGTCCAACCTTCCTGAGCAACCCTACAATAACAAACCAGCGCGATGTGTCCAGCTTTCCTGGACAGACAATAATAAACCCACACGAGCTGGCACGCTTTGCGGAGGAACCCTACAGTAATTACCCTGGGTGATGTGTCCAGCTTTGCCAAGCTGCCCAACAATAACAAGGCAGCATGAGCCACCCCGCTTCCTCAGAGAAGAGGGGTCCCTGAGCTGTCCCCCTGGAAACAGCCCAGCTGTTGGGCTCAGGGGGAACCTTGGTCACCAGGTCTCCACATCTCTGGTTCCCAGGCTTGCCCAGACCCTTTCCTGCCTGCTCCAGCCCCTGGAGAAGGCATCTCGTGTCGGCGGTGGGCCAGGCTGGCAGAGGTGATGCCCGCAGGTGCCATCAGCTTGTGACTCTGCCTTCCTGGAAGCCAGCAGCAGCTCCTCTCCTGGCATGCTGGGACTTGCTGCTCTTCAGGGCATCCTGCTTGCCCAGTTCTCTTGCAAACCCAATGCCAGCTGCTCTGGGGGCTCTCCTGCCATTGCCCCATGGGCTACTGGAAGGGAGAACATGTGCCCATGGTCAAGATGGAGCTGGGGGTGCCATCAGCAGCACCCCAGTCCCTGGGAATCCATGCTTAACCTCTTGCAGGGTTGCCCAGATGTGGAGGCAAGGCTGGTGCCGGAAGCAAGGACTGCTCTGCTGGACCTCACTCTTTTTCAGGGTGTTTGTCGGTGCTTGGGCAGCAGGAGGGCTCGGATCCCCATGGGTTTGCTGGGCAGCGTGGAGGGATGGCTTCTTTCCAGGCTGGAGCCCCTCAGCCCTTCCCAGCCCTCTGCCAAGCCCCAGGCTGCTCCTGGTGGGCCGGTCCTCGCTTGGCTGGGGGCAGATGCTGCAACCTCCTGCCCTACCTCTGTGCTGCCACCAACCCTTCTGTCCTTTGGATTTATCCCCAGGAGCTGGAAGCAGCAGCGGGTGGGCAGGGCAGGGGCAGGACCCCCCCAGCACCCCTGCGCGGGGAGGGAACCTGCATCCACCCCAGCACAGTGGTGACACAATGCAGAGCCCCCAGTGCCGCCGCGCCCCTCCGCTTAGGTTCTGCGAGAAAAGCTGTAACCCAAGCCGCGAAAACAGCACATGGAGAAAAGAAAAGGGTATTGAGCGGCGGGGCTGCTGCGGTCGCTGGCCAGCATAGACTGCTGGTTGTTAAGCGGGTGCCTCGCTTGCAAAGGCTGCCTTGATGAAGTGTGAGACAGCACTTATGGAGGGACGCGGGCAGGCATTCTCGCTCCATCTTCCGCTCACAGTGCTGCTCTTTATGTGCCTGACATTTGCTCGCTGGAAAGGCCCTGAAAGTCAGGGGGAAAGGAAAACATTGCCCACAGCAGGGCTGGAGCGGAGCTGGGAGGAGTGCTGGGCCGTGCCGTGCTGGGCTGGGCTGGGTTGTTCTGGGATGCTCGGCCGTCCCGGCCTCACCACCCGCTCTTCCCCTGGGTGACCCCTTCACCTCTCGGCAGCTCTCCGGCTGCCTTCCCCTGCCGGCACCGCTGCTTCCTGCCAGGTGTGCTCAGCCTGGCTCCCTGCCTGGGAAGCCCTGGCCATCCTGCCCCTGCCTGCTCCACGGGCGGGCTGGCAGCACCACCAGCTCTTCTACCTGCTGCTGCCGCGTGTCCCAGGGGTGTGCAGGGTAGGGGGTGATGGGGACAGTGCAAGATCAGGACAGGTCCCTTAGCCATCTGCTGCCAGGATCTGCAGTGCCCCAGGGACTGCTGGAAGCTGGAGTGATCATGTGCAGGCAGTTCCAAGGTCTGGAGGAGCTGGGAGAGGGCATTGGTGTTCAGTGTGGGGCAGCTCAGGGTGCTTTGGGGCAGCTTGGGGTGCTTTGGGGCAGCTCTGCTCCAAGGGAGAGGGTCACTACCCCACCAAGAGGCTTGGATGGGAGGCCAGGCTGGTGTGTTCTGCTCCATTCCGGGGGGATGAGCTGCACCTTTCCCAGCTCTTGATCCCATTCACCTCTGCCCTCCTGCAGGCAGGTCCTGGTGACATCCCTTGCTCACACACTGTTGGCAGAGGCGGTGTGAGTGCCTAGCACAGACAGACGCTCATCTACCTGCATCCCAGGGTGGTGTGTGATTCTGTGATCACTTCCTGCCTGGGAGGACCATGGGCAGAGATGCCCAGCACACATCCAGCAAACCAGGCCAGCCCCGTTCTCAGGAGCATGGAAAAACCTTGTGGCAGGGGACAGTGCTGAGGGCAGCCTGGCCATGAGGCATGGGAATACCCCAGCCATGGAGCCCTTCCCCTGCCCGCCGCGGGCTGCCGCAGCATTGCCAGGATTTGCCTGTGCCAGCGCAACAGCAGCCATGCCCATCATTGGAGAGCCAGCATACTGTTCCCAGGCTGCTGCTCCACCATGCTGCTTCTGCAGAGTCTGCTGGCGGGGGGAGCTTGGGGAAGCCATGCCCCCCCAGGCCCACACCCCTTGGCTCCCAGACCCGACAGGAATTATTAAGTGTGCCCCTGTGGAGCATGTGCTGAGGCTGGCCACGGGAATGTGGGCAGATCTGACATACAAGCCACAGCAGCCAGGCTGTAATTTCCAAACAGGCCCTGTTCGCTCTGTTTTCCAGTTAAAAATATATTAAAAAATAGGAATGTGGGGTTTGTAGCAAAGAATGTTGGTAACCGCTTTGAGCGTCTGGTGTGATAATGAAAGGGTCAGTCCCCAGCTTTGAGCATGACCGATTTAGATTCTGGTGCTTGGCACCGGTGCGGGGGCCCAGCACGTCCAGCCTCCAAACCCCTCCCCAGGCACAGGCCAGGGGAAGGTGATGCTTCTGCATCGGCAGCACAGTGCTGTGATGTGCCCCTCTGCTCATGCTGTCAAGAGGACATCCAAATTGCTTTCTCATATGGACCCTTGAGAAGGCAGTCTGGGCAGGGGTGGGTGAAGCCAGGATGCCTGGGACATGGATGCCACCCTGCCCACCATCGGCCCTGCTGACCCCCACGCTGGGGTACAGCCCCATGGCAGAGCCCTCCAGGAAGGGGGTCACAGAGCGAGGCTGCAGTCCTGCTCCCTGTGAGCTGCCCCCACCACTGCGGGGCTGCAGGCGAGCACAGCTCGCTCCCAGTGCGAGGTCAGGCGCCTGCCCCCCTTCACCGGCCAGCCCCCCAGCTCAGCTAATCGCGGATCAGGCTGTGCTGCGGAGCCTCCCGTGCCGCTGCTGCAGCCTTGAGTCGCCTCTGATACCGGGGCATCCTGCTTGGCCTTGTGGCCAGGTAGTCATAACATGGGGTGAGCTGTGCCAGCTCCCCGGCCATCGCTCCCCTCTGCCCCATGAGCCGCATGGGGCAACCTGGCTGGCACTCCCCCGGGTGCCACCTCTCTGCTTCTGCTGCTCCCCAGGCCTCGGGTGTCATGTTTTCCCCGGAGACGGGTAATCAGAGGAAAACATGTCACCAGAGGCCAGCACTGACGTCGCAGTGGGGACAAGTTGGCTGCAGCAGGGTTCAGCTCAGGGATGTTCTGGGGCCATGGTGGAAGGAGGGAGGGGAAGTCACCTGTACCCAGGGCTTGTCCCCCACCCAGCCCCTTCTGGGGACACCTCCTTGTCCCTCTCAGCCTCCGGGGCCATCAGGTGGCCGGTGCCTGGCACAGCACGCTCTGCTCCCTGCTGAGTCATGGCTCTGCAGGGAAATACTTCCAGCTCTGGTAATAAACCCATTTCCCTGCGGGGCTGTGAAGCACAACCCTCCCATCGTGGTGTGGGCCAGCTCCAGTGGCCTGATGGCTCTGAGCCCATGGGCTTTATCCGCCGGGAAGGGCAGCCGCAGGAGGCAGCTGGTGACTCCCAAGTTCCACCCCAGGCTTGCCAGAGCTGGGCCCTTCCCAGAGGCATGAGCAGTGGGTGCCCTGCACCTGCAGACCCCTGTGCCACCCTGAATGCCCATGTGTCCCTGGGGGGCTGGTGGCACTGGGCACCCTTTTCCCAGTGCCTCCCCAGGGGGCCACCACAGTGGGTGCACATCTGCCAGTCTTGGGGACATGGGGTGGTTGCAAGCACAGTGGGAAATCCACAGCACTACCCCATCCCCAGGGACACCATTGGGACACTGCTGGCTCCGAGCAGCTGAGGCTGAACACTGAGAAAGCAGCTGCCCTGCCTGAAAAAGCACTTGGACACCGGGAAGAAGAGCAGCCTGGGCATCTGGGGGATCAGGACACATCCCAGCTGCTGTCCTGCACTGCAGCTTGCGTCTTGGCTGGGTTGGAGTGGAGGGGATTGGGCAGCACCCCATGCCCTGTGTGCACAGCCTGCCCCATTGCCTTGGGGTTCCCTGGGGACCCCTCAGTGGTGGGGAGAGGAGGTGGGCAGCTGGGCAGTGGCACCCAGGGCCGGGTGGCTCTGCATGGGGACTCTCCCGCCCTCCCGGGGCATTGACCCGCACAGTGCTATCTAGTACACTTTGCTCACTCCACCACCGTTCCCGGCTTTCCTGGGAGCTGCTGTTTGCTTTTCTCTGAATTATGACTCCAGCTTGTGGCTTTGATCTGGGCTGTGTCGGCCACCCATTGCCAGCCCCTCTCCTGCCTTTGAAGTGCAGTCGCCTTCCCGGTCTTGGATGCTGCTTTTGCAACCTTGAGTGAAACCCGGCTCCGTGGGGCTGAGACATCGAGGGCAAGAGCATCCCTAAGGTGTCTGAGGTGCTCAGCATCCCTCCTCCTCCTCCCTGGGACCTTGTGATGGGCCGGCATAGCTCACAGCTGAGGCTGGGTGAGGAGGCACTGACAGGTGTGTTTGCCCAGTGGCAAGCAATCTCAGAGATACTGGCAGGGTGCTGGGACCAGAGCATCACTCCCTCCTGTGGCAGTGGGCAGGGACACAGGAGGTCCTGCACAGAAGCTGGCCAAAAAGCAGACCCTGGTGGCATGTGTGTCCTACAGCTAAGGGGTCTTTCATGTCTGTGGCTCCAGCAGGAGGGATAAGACCTGTGGGAAAAGCACCTTTCCAGGCACCAGCCAACCCCCCTGGCATCAGCTCTGCCCTCCCTCCCTGTCTGGCGGGGAGCAGCAGGGGGGCTCAGCCTGCCCTTTCTGCCACAGGCTTTGGACTCTGGCCTTGAGAGGGTCTGAGCGTCTCCATCCCCTCCCGCTCCCGTGGCCCGGAGAGGATCCAGCCTTATCGGTTACACTTTGTTCTCCTGCTGTCGGGGTGTGGAGCAGAGCAGAGATTAGTGGGCAGACCTTTGACACACACACATACACACACACGCACACACGTACGCTGCCACACAACCAGCCCCACAGACACTCAGAGCCACGCTTATCCACACACGGCTCTGCACACAGCCCCCCGTGCACACACATGTGCTCACACTCACCTGCACACGTGCACCCACACCATGCCCCACATGCCCCCACGCAGCCTCCCCTGCCAGGGCACGCATGCATTTCCCTGTCCCTATTTGTTTTCTGGCTGTCTGCTGCATTAGGTTCCCAGTGGACCGTGGCACTTGCCCAGCCTGTCAGCCTCCCTGTCATGAGAGCCAAGGTCCCCATGCACATCAGCATGACCCAGAGGGTGGGCAGGGGGTGCAGGCAGGAGGTGCAGGTAGGAGGAGGCGGGTTTCCCTGTGTCAAGCCCGGATGGAGATAAAAAATGTGTGCAGGGAGCCAGAAGCTGCTCTGGTAGCCTGGGAGCAAACCTTAACATCCCTCCTCTTGCTGCTGCATCTCCCTCACTTGCCATGGGGCCACCAGAGATGGCCTGTGCTGCCCGCAGAGACATTGCTGGCAGCAGTCATGGCAGGCGCGGGCTCCCTGTCCCCACCTCGTGCTGAGGTCCTGCCCCTGCCCAAGGCTCTCTGTCCTTATCGCCAGCGTGGCCCCTGTGCTGCTCCTGCAGGGAAGCCGCAGCCCTTCCCCTGCGATCTTATCTCTGGCGTTTCATGAATGACTCGAGGCTCCGCAGTCTGCCTCTGAATGGGAAGGGAGCAGGTGTGTGAGGGTGTGCACACATGTGTGCGGGTGTGTGTGTGCACAACTGGGGAGCAGAGGGATGCAGGGTGTCCTGGCAGGACCCAGCTCCTGGGAGGTGATGGCCTGGCTGGGTGACAGTGCTCTGCTCTCTCCCGCAGAGCCTACCCCAGATCTGTGGTGCAGGAGCAGGGCAGGCGTTTGCCTCCGCTCTGCAGCGGCTCTACACGACAGTGACGCAGCAGGAGGCCACACAGGCTCGGAAGCGGCAGCACTCAGGTGAGGAGCTGTGTGGCTGTGGGATGGGGAGTGCATCAAGTGCCTGGCCCCTTGCGGCTGAGCCCCCATCCCGGGGGAAGGCAAGTGGGGTCCTGGGTGCAGCTCACCCCATGCAACAGTGTCCCCCTTTGCTCTCCCCCTGGGGACGGAGCTCGCTCACCCAGGCACTGTTCATGGTGTGGGTCTGGGCAGTGCCCCATGCTCCCTCATCTCAATCCCAAATTGCATCTTTTGCTGCTGGTACCAGAGGATGCTGAGGGACCGGCGCCCACTGCAGAAACCACAGGGGACCCCCAACCACTTCCTCCATCCCAGGAGAATGAAACTGCATCTTCCAGCGAGGGAACCACGGTGAGTGCAGCTCTAGACACAGCCTCCCTGCACCAGTGGCAGGACAGGGCCCCCACCTCTCTTCCCTCCTCACACCCCAGCCCCGTGCCCCTCCAGGATGGGCTGGGGGTCCCAGCTGGGTGCCTAGCCCATCCTACCCCATGCACCCTGGCTGGGGAGCATGTGGTTGCACACATCTGTGTGCTGTTTGCACTCCCCCACAGGGATGATGGGAGTGTCACTGCTTGCACATGAGCAGCCCCCCCCCAGGGGGGACTGACGCTGCCTCCTCCTTTGCTTCCAGCCAGCCTCCTCCCCAGCTCAGAAGCCCCGGCTGCCTGCGGCCAAGGCCAAGCCGAAGAAGGCAAGGGGGCTTTTCAGCTGAAAGGTCACTGCCACCCACACTGAGGGTCTCTGCTCCTCCCAGCATCCTCTGCCTCCTCTCCTGCATCTCCTGGTGGACCTGCCCAGGTCATGGTCCTGTTGAAGGTGTCTCCATCTGGGGAGATGGGGCATCTCCTTTCTTTAGCAGTGTCTCAGGAACCTCTATTCTGTCTCTTTGCTGGTGCAGAGCTTGCCCAGGCTGTCTTGTGGAGCTAGTGCTGGAACTGGGGGGAGTGGGAGGGATGTTGCTGGTTGGTGTGGGACAGCCAGGGCTCTGTCAGGGCTGCGGGGTTTGGCTGCTCTCATGTGGGGTTGCAATAAAGAGCTGTGTCTGTGTGAGATTCCCTCTCCTCCTGCTCTGTCCTCACTGAGCCTGCAGTGTCCAGGCAGGGATGCAGCCTCTGGTGCTGCTGGGTCCCCCTCAGCTCAGTCCTGCTGTCCCAGGGGCTTGCAGCAGCTCTGGACAGTGAGGAGGTGACAGCAGCTCATTGCCATGGGACAGGACAGCAGATCCTAGGCTGTGTTGTGCCTCACCCTGAGCAGCAGCATATGGGGTGGGGTGTGCATGAGAGGACCCCTAAATCCTGGGGACAGAGAACGCTGGGGGGGCCTGGAGTCCATGTTCTGCTTGTCCCACACCGGGGACATACCATGAGCTGGTGCCTAGAGCCTGGAGAAGCCCTCCCAGCAGGGTGTTGGCAAAGGCAGCCTGGCTGTGCTGAGGGCACCCGCCATGTGCAGGCAGCTCCCCCAGGGCTAGTGGGCAGGTGATATGGGGTTAATTCATGCTATGGCATGGAGCAAGTTATAGATGCTCCCTGGACACAAAGCACCACCTCTGTCCTTCCATACCCTGTCCATCCATCCATCCATCCGTCCATCCTTCCATCCATCCATTAACCCTTGCTCTCCTTTTCTAGCCCTTGTGTCCACATGCTTCCTTTGGGGCTGGGATCCACTCCTGTGCCAAAGCCAGGCCCAAAACCATCAGGCAGAGAGCCAGGCAGCACTGCCACAGCCAGGCTGCAGCCCGCGGTGCCACTGTCCCGGAGCAGGGACCTGTGCCCCCGCCTGCCCTGCTCCTCAGGGCTGGGCCGGCCGCAGTCATGCTACCTGCTCTCCCAGGTGGCAAGGGGGAAATAAAAATATCCGGAGCAGCCCCTGTGTCTGTGGAAGGGGAATGAAAGGGCCTTTGCTGGGCTGTGGCTGGCCAGTCCCAGAATGAGAGCAACCGGTTGCTTTTTATATTTCCTCTCTGAGGCAGCAGCGCGTGGGGCAGGGTTGGTGGTGGGAAGGGGAAGACATGGGATGGAGAGCTCGTGCTGACAGCCGTACCTGGCTTGTGTCCTGCCTTCTCCCATCTGCCAGCATCTTACCTTGGCACCTTTGGTCTGCCTGATGGGTGCTTGTCCCCAAGGAGGGTCCTGCTACCAGCTGGGGGTGTTAGGATTGGGGGGCAATAGGAGTTTAGCAGCTCTCTGTTTCATGTGTCTGCTGTCACCAGGTTGTCCCCTGGTGCAACCCCTGCTCTATCCGTGTGGGCTCCATCTCCTAGCATGGGATCTGCTCTGTTTCAAGCCAGGTTCTCCAGCTCTCTGCTGGGTCTGGGGTTCGTGCTGGTCCCCCATGCATGTTGGCATGTGCAGGAGGAGGGTCTCTGGTGCCAGCAAGTGCATCTGGCTTGTCTGTCCCCTTTGGGGCTGAGGGGACATCACATGGTGGGAGAACATTCCCATCCTGCTGTGCCAGTGGCTGGTGGACTCTATAGGGGTGGTGCAAACTAGCAGCTGCACCCCTGGGTCATTCTGGCTGCCAGATGCACCCAGTCTGTGCCTCTGCTTCTCCCCGTGGTGCTAAATTCAGGGGAGCCAGTCCCAGGAATGCTGCAAGGGCATTGCTTTGCCCTGTCCCACTGCAGAGTAAGTCCCCGTGGGGTACTCTGCGGCTCTGTGCCCAAGGGACAGGTGGGCATGGCTTGGGGTAGAGACCTGCTGCAGGGACAGATCCTGCTCCACTCACCCTGCTCCCAAGGCAAGGGAAGGTGGGGTTGCAGGAGCATGGATAGGGGGTAAATAAAAGCAGAAGACTGAAGACATCAGGGGGAAAAAGAGCTCTGCCAGTGCCCTCCAGGCCACCGCAGGGACCCCAGTCCCCAAGACTCCAGTGTGGGGCCACTGGTGCCTCCCTGGCCCAGGTTGCCGCCAGCTCCACAGAGTGTCACCACTGATTGTCCCATCCTGTCCCACCGGGGTCTCCTTCCCTGTTCCCACCCCCTCCTCCCTGGAGCCGGCTGGATTTGAGCTCCCAACACACATTAAAGGCCACAAGTTCGGCCTCGGCCTCCATAAATTTGATTCCATAAATATTAGTTTTCGCAGGGTTTAATGAAGCCGTTATGCGGGGCACGGCCCAGCACCCCGACCCGTGCCCTTAATAAGGGCTCTGTGGCCTCGATTAAAGGGACCTTTCAATCGCTGTCAAGTATTTTTAGAAAAGGAAAAGAAAAAAAAAAAAAAAGAGAGAGAGAGCGAGAGAGAGGAGAAGAAGACGACCAAGGCAGCGAATAGGGAGAGGAAAATCCCAAACCCGTCCCGTGCAAAAAATAGAGAAATAGCACCACCTAGACTGCATGGCCCGGCTCCGCCGCCTGCTCGCCCGCTCGCCCTGCGCAGCGCCCGGTGCCGGGCAGCCCCGCGGGGCCTTGGGCCAGCCCCTGCCCTTGCCCCTGCCCCCTGCCCCTGCCCCCTGCCCCTGCCGGGCAGCTTGGGGAGCCCAGCCAGCTGCCTGCGTGATGCTGCCCTCTCGCTCGGGGCAGGGACAGGGGGATGCAGAGTGGGGAAAGCAGGGGTGTGGAGGAAGGAGGGACTTAGGCAAGGTGGGGACGCAGCAGGAGCAATGCGTGATAACCAGGCATCCCACAGTGCCCAAGTGGCTGAGCTCTGTGGGAGGTGCCATGTGATACAGGGATGGATGCTGCATCTCTCCCACCTCCATTGGAAGGTAATTCCTCCCTGTGACCCAGTGCTGCGGCAGCAAGCATCCCTTCCCACCAGCTTCCTGAGCAGAAATCACCCCCTCACCCCTGGTTAGACAGACCCTGTCGCAGCCTCCAGCTGCCTCCCCGCACACCCAGCCCTGGCTGCCCCATAGCACCTGTGGCTCCTGTCCCCCTTGGCCCTGTGTGCCAGAGGGTTTGCCTGACAGGGACGCAGGCTGGCACTGGGAACACCGATGCTGTGGGCAGCAGTGCTCCCATGGTCTGCCTCAGCCTCCCCGAAGTCATTGCAGAGAGCTGGGGCAGCGTTCCCTGCTGCAGAGCCACCCCTGCCACCGGAATAGGTGGACTGGGTAGGACTGGGGGTGGTGGAGCTGGGGCAGTCCCCGGGAGGCTGCTCTGTACCACCACAGGGCTCTTAATGAACTGGAGTGATTCTTCTATGTCCCATGGCCCATTAGGGGCTGGGCCAGCCCAGCAGGTCCCTGTTGAATGGGGAGGCAATGGACTCTGCACCTAGTGACAGGACTCTGTCACTGCTTGCTGTGGGCAGAGCTGATACAGGATACCAGGGACCCTGCATGGGTAGGAGCTGCTGTCACAGACAGACTCAGCTACCTGTCTGCAGCCCTGGGCCTCCGTGGGACATGAACATTGTGCTGGTGAGGGCTGTGCAAGGCTGCTGTCAGCCCAGAGCTGCTGGGAGGGGGACAGACATGTGTGACACGCATACTGCATGCTGGCAGGCTGCAGAGGTTATTTGTAGGACTGGGTTTGGTCATCGGCAGCCATGGGGCGCTTCTCTGCACCCTCATGACCCAGCACCATCCCAGATGATCCTGTTTCTTCATGGCAGTGATGAGCAAGGTGGGGAGCTGGGCTCATGCCTTTAGTGGGAGTACAAAACAGCCAGGAGGACCCTGTGGACATAGCTCAAGCTCCAATTTTCCTGTGCCTGTGATGCACAGAGAACAGTGCCCCTTCTTGCAGCCCTGGGAAGACAGGAGCAGGGATGGGTGGTGGTGCTGTGACATGTTCTCACTGCTCGCTCTGCTGCTGGCACCCTTAAGGATGCTCCACCAGAAGGATGAGCTGATGTGGAATTGCGGTGACCCAAGGCTACTGGCTAGACCCTGTTTCTCTAACGTGCACAGGAGTTGTGACACAGCCTCACCACCTGCAGTGGCAGGACTTCACAGAGGCTCTGGACACTAGTTTTCAGTACCCAAAATCAGTACAAAAAACCTGATGGAGACACCTCTGGCCAGCTGCACTTTATCTGCAGTTCCTGCAAAGGAAATGGTCCACTGGGGCCACTGCATAGCAGCATCCCAAACCCGTGGGTGCTGCTGGCTCCTCAACCTGTATCCCTCTTGCCCAGGTTTATTGGTCCTGCTGAGGCCAGCACAGCCCTGCAGCCAGAGCTGGACTTCCAACCGGGCTGTTGCAGCCTGGCCTCGCTGTGTGTCCCTAGGAGTGACCCTTGCCCTGTGCCCACCGAAGAGCTGATGAGGGGACATCCCTAAAAGAGTTGTGTGCATAGGGGCATCCCAAGGCACTGCCTCACCTGGGAAGGTCCCATGGAGCCAGATGGGGTGCAAGCACAGCCATGCCGGACCCCTCCCCAGCACACAGCTGGGGGAGAACCGGGGGGGCCCTGCAAGCCCTCGCTCCTGAAATCAGGGTGTTGTATTTACTTTCCCCTTTTGGCAGTGAGAAGGGGAAGCCCATCCCAGCCCCTCATTGTTGTCTCAGCGAGTTAATCAGATGCCATAATCCTGTTGTGGAAATATCGGGCCTCCCTGGAAACAATGGGGAGCGAGAATATTGTGGTTAAATTTCAACCAGCTGCCTCCCTGCTCTGTTTGATCCCCGCCCGCAGGCCCGGGCCCCTGGCGAGCAGGCGGCGCGGCGGGGGCCGGAGCCCCGGGGTGCCACCCTGCGCCCACGCCGCCGTGGGGGAGCCCCCGCGGGACGCCACGGGGACNCCCCCAGTGGGGTGGGCTGCGGGCCGCGGGGCTCGGCCGGGGGGAGGAGGCTGCGGGCGGCCCGGGGCAGGTTCCGCGGGGAGGAGGCGAGGGAGGGAGGGCGCTGGGAGGCTGGGACACGGGCAGGGTGCGGTCCTGGCGGTTCCCGGTCCCGGATCTCTTCAATTTCCCCTCTCACTCCTGCCCGGGGAGCGGAGGCAGCGGCGGCTCCAGCTCCGGCTCCAGCCCCGCCGCGCTGACCGCCGGAGCGCAAACCGCGGGGGGCTCCGGCAGCGCCGAGCCCCGCGCCCCGCGCCCCGCAACCGTCCACTCGCCTGCCAAAACAAACGGCCCTTCGCTATTTATTGCCGCCGCCGGGCCACGGCAGCTCAGAGCGGGCCGACACCGGCCCGCCGCACCGGGCAGCCGGAGCGCACCNTGAGCGGGTGCGCGCTGCTGCTGGCTCCGGCCGTGCGCGGCTGCGGGCCGGGCAGGGTGGTGGGCAGCCGCCGCCGCCCCCCCCGCAAGCTCATCCCGCTCGCCTACAAGCAGTTCAGCCCCAACGTCCCCGAGAAGACGCTGGGGGCCAGCGGCCGCTACGAGGGCAAGATCGCGCGTAACTCGGAGCGCTTCAAGGAGCTCACGCCCAACTACAACCCCGACATCATCTTCAAGGACGAGGAGAACACCGGCGCTGACCGCCTCATGACCCAGGTACGGCCCCGCCGCCGCCCGCTTCTTCCCCCTGCGCCGGGCACCTGCGGGAAACCGGGGCTGCCCGGGAGAGCACCGCGCCCTACTCGCTCGGGGCAGCACGGGCAGCAGCGGGGGACCCGGCGCTGGGCTTCCCCGTCCTGCCCCGGGCATCCCGGGCCCGGGCTGCCGGCTGTGCAGCCGGGCATCTCCCCTCGCCGGGCGCTGCGAAGCTCTGTACCTTCGACTGGGCTGGACGCCGGACTCGGATCTGGCAGCGCTGCTCCCGGAGCCGGCAGCACCCTGCTCCCGGAGCCGGCAGCACCCTGTCCCCCGGGGCGGCAGCACCCTGTCCCCCGAGATGGCAACACATTGCCCTGTTGCCCCTCAGAGCTTGCTGCACCCTGAGGTGTGTTCTTGTGCCTCCGGAGCTGCCAGCACCCTGCCCTGCTGTCCCCCAACCCAAACCCCGCTGTCCCCTGAGCTGACGGCACTCTGCCCTCCAAGTTGCAAGCAGTGTGCCCTGGTGCCCCCTGAGCCATGCCACAACGATCTCAATCCAGCAGCATCCTGCCCAACCACCCCCGAGACAGCCGCGCAGTGCCGTGCTGCTCCCCTATCAGGCAGCACCCTGCCTCGCTGCACCCACCCTGCCCTTGCCCCTCCGCTCTGCTGGCCAGGCAGGCAGCCTGCCTTGTTGGAGCCCGGGGGGCAGAGCAGAGGCCGGTATGCTGGCAGGGAGGGGAGTAGGCAGAGCTGCAAGCTGGGCTCCAGGAGTGCCCTTGCTGACCTTGTCCCAACTCTGACACCAAAACCCAATGCCATGCCTCAGTTGCCCCCTCTTCCTGCATGTCTCAAGTGAGGTGTGAAGGGTGCCCGATGTGGGCTGCCCTCAGCTTGCTGCGCTCAGGGATGGGGACGACCTGTTGTTGCAAATGCCCTGTTGTAAATCAGCTTACAAGTGCCCTGGGACAGTGGGAAGGAGGGGTGGGGGGGACAGAGGACAGCAGCGAAGAGGGGGGGTGATGCTGGACGAAGGTTACTCTGTGTTTTAATATTGCCAGGAGAATGCCTGAGGGTTTCAGGAATGCAGATAAGGAGCCACACGGCCTTGCTAAGAAACCTGGCCACCAGCCTCAGCACTGGGTTGCAGCCCAAGCTCCCGGGGGAGGCAGGGGGGAACTGGGGCTGCCCCACTGACCTCTGCACCCCCTGGTCTGGGGCTAGCAGGTGGGTGAGCATGGATGGTTGTGGTGGCAGGCACTGCGCAGGGCTCTGGCCATGGTTTCTGACTGAGGTGTTGGTAACAGCGGGAGGAGAAGCTGCTTGGGTATTAGCTTGACAGTTCTGCAACCCCATGTGCCCCAGGGAGATGTTACTGAGGTCAGGGACCATGGTCCTGGCCATTTTTTAGACTGGGCACTGCATCAGAGAGATTGAGACCCACTGTGAGGCAGCACCAGGCTTGGGGAGTTGCACGAGACATGGTTGCTGGTCTCTGGAGCCCTGAGGCTGGGCTGGAGCTTGCATCCCCCAGGGAACAGCCTCGGGGTGCCAAGGAAGCAGTGAGCTCTGCTGGTCTGTGTACTGGGGAAGTGGGTGACATTGTATTGCTTGAGTTGGAGGCAAGAGAGTGCTTTTGGCTGCATTTGGTCTTGACAGTGCTCCCACCACCTGCCCTAACCCAGCCAGTGGCCCCCAGCATCCCTGGGAGAGGGAGGGATCTGTGTCCCACCTGCCAGTCCCACACCTCCTGCTGTCCTGTGGGGTTGTTGCCAGGGTACCTGGAAGCTCCCTGGTCTCCTTGGGTTGCCCAAATGAGGACTCTTCCCCTCCAGGATCCCTGGCTACTGCATGCCCATGCACAGATGGGTACCATGGTGCCTTGGGCAGCTCTGCAGGGAATTTTCCCCATTGCTGTGGAGGTGGCATGACTTCTGGTAGCTCACTGCCATTCCACAGACCTCTGGGCTTGTCCTGTGGCCCCTGGCTATGCGAGATGCCCCCAGGCATGGGAGCTGTGGCTCTGGCACCATGCCCCGTGTTGCCATGGTTTGGGAAAGGACACTGGCCCAACTCCTTGTCCCTTCCCCCAGTGTGCTGGCTTTTACTGCTGTTGACTCACTTCAAACCTGTTTTCTTTCCCCAAGTCCAAGGGTCTGGGTGTCCCAGGCAGCCGGAAGATGCCGCCTGCTTGGGGGGGTGGGTAGTGCTGCTCTCTACCTGCCTTTCCTTTATCGTTTCATCTTCCTCAAGAATTCCAGTGTGTTTGCTCTTGCTGGTCCCACTCGGAGGTGCTGAGATAAGGCTGGAGGCAGAGCCCGCCTCACCTCTCCCCAGCAGCCTGGCCCAGGAATGTCCCAGGCCCCCTGCCCCCATGGAGTCCCAACCCCAAGCCTCTCCCTTCACCAGCCATCACCCCTTGCAGCCACTGTTGGCTCAACTGGTATGGAGACCATCCCTGCAATGGTGAGGAATTGCTTATGGAGACCTTGGGACAGGACTCTTGGCTTCCTTTGGGAGAAACCTCACCTGGGGAAGAGATGCCCTCTTCTCCCGGCCAGCCTCTGAGCATGGGGGTAGCTGTGGCCAAATATGCTCCATCCATAACCCCTGTGCTGAGGCTGTGGTCACCCTTGAGTGTCCTGCATACCTCTTCTGAATGTCCCTCGGGTTCCTCCTGGCTGTGCCCTGACTTGGAGCTCTGCCCTTCCTTCCAGACTTCCTGCCTTCCCTAAGGGGTTTTGGCTTCTCCCAAAGGACATGGTCCTGTCCCCAGTGTGGGCACGAGAAAGGAGAGATGCTAGTGCTGGCCAGCAAGAACATCTCTGCTCAGCCAAGCCCAACATCCCCAGGGTCTCCACTGTGATGTGCGTGGAGCAGCATAGGGCCACCCAGCTCAGTGTGGTGACATAGGACCCTGTCCTGCATGTGGCCTGGGGGTGCCCAGTCACCTATGCCTCTACAGAGACAAGCTGTGGCCCCACTCACACACTGTCACCACCCCCAAACCCTGCTATATGCCTATTGCACAAGTTTCAGCCTCCTGGCTGGGCACCAGAGCGACGCTGGGGTTGGTGAACTGTGGCCAGGGCTCAGTGCCACATGGCTGAGCTTGGACATCCCACTCCAGCCTGGGCCTCACAGGGCCCGTGGGCCATGGTGGAATTTCCATATCTTTGCCATCATGTTGCAAGAGCTTGTGTTCACACCCAGAAAGGAGGGGGCCATGCCATGCAAGCAGGCATGGTCACCCCGGTCACCGAGGATGCTGTAGCCCCTCTGGGCTGTGCATGGACAGGAGGTAGGCTCCTGCCTGCAGACAGCCCCTGCCCATGGGTTTCTTGGTACCTGCCTACCTATATGTGCAGGCAGCAGAGCCCCTGGCAGGCAGTGTCCATCCCTACCTGCTTGCCCTTGCCTAGCGCTGCCTGCTCTCTGCTCATCTCTGCCTGCTCCCTGCTCATACTTGCCTGTTCCCTGCCCATCCATGCCTGTTCCTTGCCTGCTGCTGCCCAGCCTGACAGTGCCTGCTTCCTGCCTGCCCATGCCTGGTCACCACCCATTCGTACCTGCTCTCTCCCCGACCCTCTCTGCCCATCGCTACCTGCTCCCTGTCGGTATCTGCTACCTGCCCATCGCTGCCGGCTCCCTGCCCTCCCATGCCTGGTCCCACCTGCTCCCTGCCTATTGCTCCCCGCTCCCTGCCCGCTGCCTGCCCGTAGGTACCTGCCGGTCCCTGGCCGCGCTCTGACACCTGCTGGCCACCAAAGGCACAGGCAGAGCCGCCCGTCTCGGCAGCCCGTGGGCAGGGTGCTCCGGGGCCCTGTGTGCCTAGCTGGGCAGGGAGCAGGCAGCGGGCACTGCCCCGGGCAGGGGGTGGAAGGTGGGACCCTTGGGCAACCGCTGCATGGGGAGAGGCACATGCAGGGGACAAGGGCAGCCCGGGTGGTTTCCACTAGGAAAACATGGCCCTGCCCCAGGGGGTGGTGGCAGGCAGTGTCCCTGCCTGGGGGACAGGGGTTGGAGGGGCTCAGTGTCTGTGTGTAGGCAGGGTGTCCCTGGAGGATGGGCTGGTGGTGAGGCATGCTGGCATGGGAACAACTAAGGGGCACCTGGAGTGATGGCCTGGGGGATGCAGGGGGTCATTCGGGGTTCACTGCCTGCCTTCCACCCTGAACCCCCTTGCTGTCCTTCTCAGCCTGGTCCCCATGGGGCCACGGACCTTGGGAACTGCTTGTGCCAAGTGCCAAGTGGCACCACAGTGGTGCTGGATGGGGACAAAAGTCGCTCCCCACCCTCCTCCTCTTTCCCTCACCTGGCAACTGTTTGTCCAACACCTTCCTGGCTTATCTCCCCACACCCAGGGAGCTGTGGGACGAGGGCAGAGGTGCTCCCCCACCTCATGTGGGGCAAAGGCCTGCCTGGCACTGCCCTTCTCAGGACCCAGACCCTGCCAAGCACAAGCAGCAGCTCTCATCTCCCCTGGATGGGGGCAGGTGCTGGGGTACGGGGTGAGGACCCATGTTTTGGCAGGAGCAGCTCCCTGCAGAAGCAGTGCTGGGGCATTTCTGAGCCCAGGGATGTAGCCAGCATCAGGTTTTATAGCCCTGGCTCATGCTTGCCATGACTGTTTCTCACGACCCATGACATTCTGTGGTGGGGAGTTCCAGAACTGAGCTGGGCATCACATGAAGACATCCCCCATAGTATGGGATTTTTAGCTTGCTGCCCAGTCATTTCATTTAATGCTTCCCAGGACTGGCCTCATGCATGACCATGAATGCTCTGTTCCTTGCCCTGATTTTATAGCGCTTTCCAGAAACCCACCCCCCCAGCATCTCCTTTCCAGGCTTCACAGTCCTCATCCTTTAATCTGGTTTTGTGTAAAAGCTGCAGTATTCCTTTTCCTACACTTTTTTTGGCTCTTCTCCATCCCTTTTGCTGCAGGAGAAGGGATCAAAAGTGCAGGCTGTACTTCTGCAAGCCACACACAAGGGCTTGGTCCCTCCCTGAGATGCTGCTGTGGCTGAGGGCAGTGGGCAGCTCAGGACCAGGCTGGGAAGGCAGCTGCGCCGGTGTCTGAGGCTGGCATCCCCCTGCTTGCTGGGGAGGACTGTGGCAGGGCGGGACAAGGCAGGGTAGCTGCCTTGCTTGTGTGACCTCTGTGACCACCAAGTCTGGGGCTTTTGGCACCCGCTGCTGTTCCTCAGCCCTGGCTGTTCAGCTGTGGTGGGGAGATGTGTAGAGGCTTCACCCCACATCCCTTCTGCGCCAGCACCATGGAGCTCTTGGGTGGGTTTGGCATTTCCCACATGAGCAGAGGCTGGATGAAGCTATGAGGCTGCCCAGTGCTGTGTCCTTGTACCTCAGGACTTGGGGAGTGATACTCGGCAGAGCTGTGCTGAGGGCTGGACAGGTCGTTTCATTTGTGCCTGGGGACAGTACAGGGGACACTGGGGATCCTCTGAGCCCGGAGGCAGCAGAGTCTCAACTCCTACATTTTCCTCCTGTCAGCTGGGAGCCACTGGGCCAGTGCTAGCACAGGGGAAGTGTACTGGGAGCAGAGAGGGTATGTCACCCTGACCAAAGCTCTGCTGCCCAACAGGCTCTTCAACGAGCCAGGAAGTGGGGGAGAGATGGAGGGGGAGATGGTTGCCCCAATGGGGTGCACACCCTTGAGAGATGCTGTGTCAAACCAGGGTGTATGGGCAACGGGAGACGTCTGGAGGGCATGGCTGGTCAGGGCACCTCATGTTCTCAGATCTTCCTCTGCTGGGCCAGCCCCCAAAGGGCCTGGGGACCCAGAGAGTCTTAGTGGAAACACGATGGTATACAGCCTGGCAACCAGGCAGCTAACAGCCACCCCCAAAAAGCTTTTCCTGACTCTGCCCTTCTGCCCCACAGCGCTGCAAGGACCGCTTGAACTCCCTGGCTATCTCTGTCATGAATCAGTGGCCAGGGGTGAAGCTGCGGGTGACGGAGGGCTGGGATGAGGATGGACATCACTCGGAGGAGTCACTGCATTATGAGGGCCGAGCTGTGGACATCACGACCTCGGACCGGGACCGCAACAAGTACGGCATGCTGGCTCGCCTGGCCGTGGAGGCTGGCTTCGACTGGGTTTACTACGAGTCCAAGGCGCACATCCACTGTTCTGTCAAGTCAGGTAGGGCTGTGGGGGGCAGTAAATGGGGCCAGAGGCCT
The DNA here is from genome assembly GCA_013400615.1 of Syrrhaptes paradoxus. NCBI lineage: Eukaryota > Metazoa > Chordata > Aves > Pterocliformes > Pteroclidae > Syrrhaptes > Syrrhaptes paradoxus. Next base: position 129,250 of record VZTO01010857.1, read on the forward strand.
GCCCGGGGAAGCTGGCTGGGTGGGTTGCTTCCAGGGGGGAGGTGCTGGCTCTCACAGCCTGATTTCCCTATCTGGGCCAGACGGTCGGGTGGGGAGTGAGTCACACACCTGTGACTGGCAGTGCCATGGGGCAAATTCCCCATCTAGCTCCCACGGACCTGGAGCCTGACCCACTCTCTCTACCTGCATCCTTTCCCCACCCCGTGTCCCCTTTTCCCTTCAGTCTGCCCATCGCATCTGTCCCCTGCCTCTGCCCTTGCAGTCCCTCAGTGGCTGGCTGCCCACGCGCAGCCCCGTCCAGCCCTGCCCTCTCCCATTGCCGGCTGCTTTGCGCTCCCTCTGTCACAGCAGCATCCGTCCATCCCTGACCGTCCAGGGCCGGGAACACCCAGTCAGGGACAGCCCAGGATGCCCTGGGATCAGCTCTCTGCCGCGCAGCTGTTTCTGCGGAGGGGAGCAGAGCTGGGGGTACCGGGGACAGGGGGACCTGACATGGATAGAGGGACGCTGTGGTCGCTGGTGGTGTTTCCTTCCCCCCGTGGGGTGCAGTGAGGGGGGGCGGCTGCTCTGGGGCCCTGCCCGTGGCCGGGATGGGGTTGCGTGGGGTGCAAGGAACCCCCAGCCCGGGGAGGAGCTGCCCTGCCCGGGATGCTGCGGCCCCGGTCCCGCCGGAGCGGCCGCGCTGGCTGCGCGCGGCAGAGGGCAGCAGCGGCCCACTCACGGCACCGGCCGCGCAGGGACACACCCACGGCCACGCCGCGGGAGGGGCCGCACTGCCGCCCGGCTGCGCGTGTGCCCGTGTCGCGACAGGCCGGGAAGGGCTCTGCACGTGCGTGGGCACAGGGGTAGCCTCGGCGGCTGCACGCCCAAGCCCACAGACGTGCCCACGCACCCGTGTGCCACGCACCGTGCCGCGGTGGTGCCGGGGCGGCACACCGGCGCTGACCCGCATCTCTTGTCCCCGGGCTCGGCTCCCGCCGCGCTCTGCCTGTCCTGCTGCCCCAGCCCGCGGCCAGCGCCCTGACACCCCCCGACGCCAGCCCGTCCCCCCGCGCTGACCCGCTCCCCCGTGCCGATGCCAGGACGGGCGCGACGCCGGCCGGCCACGGAGGTGGGGCGACCACGCCGCGGAGAGGGAGCGACGCGCCCCCGAGGAGGAGGGACAAAGCGTGGGCGAAGGACCAGGGCTCCCGTGCCCCGGGACACCCCGTGGGGCTGGCCGGAGGAGTGGAGCCAGGCTCCGAAGCGAGGACCATGAACCCAGAGATGTGGGACTGGCCTGGGGAGTGGGGCCAGGCTCTGAAGCAAGGACCGTGACCCCAGACCCGTGGGGCTGGCCAGAGGAGTGGGGCTGTGCCCCTGGAGAAAGATGGAGGCTCTTGAATCCTGGGATGCTCCCCTGGACCAACCGAAGAGGCATGCCGTGACCCAAGCAGTAGAATGGGGCCCTGAGGCCCTGGGGGGCTTCTGGAGGCTGGCCACAGCCCCCTCACTCCGCAGTGGCCCCTCAGGGCTCTGGGTTCCCATATTTATACCTGAGGCCATAGGGAGCCCAAGGGTGTGTGGTGGGGGCTGCGGAGTGCATAGCCTGACCCCCCCAGAGCTGTGTACAGAGGGCAGCCGGGCTGCCTCTGCCTCTTAGTAAATGGCTTTTATTTTTGTACGGATGGCCACGTGGCCTGCTGTATGTATTGCATCTCCTCGGGTCCCCCCCTGCACCCACACACCCCTCCCTGCCCAGTGCCTGTGCCCCCTTGCTTCTGCCAGGTGCCTGTCTCGCCCTCCTCCCCATGGCTCTGCCGCCTACCCAGGGATGCGGAATGCAGGATTTGGGACCTGGCCTCCGGGGCAGGTGTGGGGCAGATGCTGCACCTTGTCTGAGCAATAAAAGGATTCTGTCCCAGAGATGGATGCCTCTCTTCATGGGCCTGGGGGCTGGGATTTGGTTCTGCTTGAAGCTGGGGAGGGGTGGAGGGCAGTGCCATCTCGGTGGGGACACTCGGGGATTAGGTGGGGGAGCTGGGAGAGGGACTGGGAGCTTGAGGCCGGGAGTGTGCATGGCCAGGAGCAGGACCCTGGATGAGATGCCCCTGGCAGGTGGTGGGAGTGCAGCAAATAGCCCCTAAGGTGGGGTTGCTGGGGCTTGGGGGAGCAGGGCTGCTGTGGGGACTAAGCACCGTTCTTTGGGAAGCCAGGGATCCCCTGATAAGTGCCAGGGTTGGCCCCTGGTGACACTGGGTGACCTGCTGCACTTTTTCTTCTGGGGAAGGGCTAGAACTGCTGTGCCACCATCCCAGGGCACAAACCCCAGGGAGTTTGGGTGCTTTACCCTGTGAAAATTGCTAGCAAAGACCTGCCCAGGAGGCTGGTGGCTTTTGCCTGATGATGGCCACAGGCTGTGACATCCCTCTGCAGCTCAGAGAAAGGATCAGCTGGCATCGGCGGTGCGGGGGCGAGCAGGTGGGAGAAGGGAGCAGGGCTGCAGGGGGGGTGCTGTGCCCTGCACCATTTTAGCATCTTCCCTGGCGGTACCCAGGCCCAGCACTGCATGGGATGGAGATGCTGGGGACGTGCAGAGTGCGATTGGGAACTCTGCTCCTCAGCCTGCTGCCAGCTCAGGGCTCTGCCTCCTCTCTTTTGAGCTTTGGGTGCTCCCTGGCACTGCCTTGTGCATTCGGGGCTGTGGCTGTGCCCTGCTCCCCCTACCAGGTGGGTTTTGGGACCTGTCTCTGCAGAGCAGTCCTAACACCCTGGCACTACAGCAGAGAGCAAATGCTGCCATGCATGGCTAAATCCTGCAAGTGCCACCCCCAGTGACATGGTGGCTGGGGAAGCAGGTGCCCAGGGAGGCTGGATTGGTGGCTGGGGGTGGGTAGGGGACCCATGGACTTTGGTGATGCCAGGACAGGGTCATCCCTGGGTGGGCAAAGCCAGGCAGCACAAGAGGGTCTCTGTGTGTTGCAGGGGCACAATGCTGGGGCTCTGGCGGATGGGTAACCCTCCTGTCCTCTTTCTCTCTCTCCCTGCGCAGAGCACTCAGCCGCTGCAAAGACGGGGGGCTGCTTCCCTGGGTGGGCACTGGCGACACTGGAGGATGGTGCCCGGACGCCGCTGTGGGCGCTGCGCCCAGGCCAGCGGGTGCTGGCAATGGACGAGATGGGCAGGCCCACCTACAGCGACTTCTTGGCTTTCCTGGACAAGGAGCCCCGTGCCCTCACCTCCTTCCATGTCATCGAGACGCGGGAGCCACCCCGGCGCCTGACCCTGACGCCCACCCACCTGCTCTTCGTGGCCGTGAATGCCTCAGCGCCCATCACCCATTTCCGTCCCACCTTTGCCAGCCGCGTGCGCCCCGGACATTTTGTGCTGGTGGCGATGGGAGGGGGCAGTCTGCAGCCCGCTGAGGTGGTGGGGGTGCGGGACCGGAGGGACATGGGAGCCTACGCCCCACTGACACGCCATGGGACCCTGGTGGTGGATGGTGTGGTGGCCTCATGCTTCGCCCTGGTGCAGGAACAGCATCTGGCACAGCTGGCCTTCTGGCCGCTCCGGCTCTACCACAGCCTGGTGGGGTGGCCGGGGGCACAGGGGGACGGTGTGCACTGGTACTCGGGGCTGCTCTACCACCTGGGCAGGCTGCTGCTGCCCCCTGACAGCTTCCACCCGCTGGGGGTACCCCCAACAGAGAGCTGAGGGTGCATCCTGGCCACGGCCGGCGCTGCTGGCAGGGGTGGTGGCTGCAGGGTGGCTCACCGGGGCTGCTTCCAGCCCTGCCTGCTCAGGGCACAGCCACCTCCTGGTTAGGGGGCACCGGGGCTCCCCGCTGTGCCTCCTCCATGCCCACTGCTCCCTCCTCTCCTCCTGTTCCTGGGGACAGGGGGGAGGAATGAAGGGTGTCCCCACACATGTGGGGGTGCCCCTGGCTGGATCCACATGCTGCTATGTGTGTGTGTGTGTGTGATGTGCGTGTGAGTGTGCAGAATTTGCTAATGACCGAGGTCTGAGAGCCGATGGGGGAGCAGGGAGAGGAGAGGAGAGAGCTCCCCGCCTGGCTGCACCCTGAGGGGAGTCTTTGGGAGTGGGCACGGAGGCCTTGGCTGGGCAGCCGAGGTTGGGGGGTGGGCAATGCCATTCCCACCCCAGGACATGGCAGCTGGGAGGAGGGTGACCCAGGTACTGGGACTGTGCCTTGCCCTTAGCCCTGACTGCGGGTGCAGGGAGGCACCCAAAACCAGCCCCTGTGTGCCTGGGGTGCCCAGGTGTGGGCAGGGCTGGAGGGGCTGCCATGGCTCTGGCGTGAGACCCCCGACATGGTGGCATGGCTGCCACTGGAGTGAGGCTGGGGAGCAGGACCTCGAGCTCTGCCCAGAGTTGGCACTGTAGCCACCCAGCTGGGCATGCCTGTGGGGACACTGTGACATCAGGGGGGTCTCTGTCTGGCAAGAGGGGCTGCAGAGGCAGGTGTGCAGGCAGGAGGGTGTGAGTGCCACCCAGGCATGGGCACACCCAGGGGGTAGCAGGGGTGGGAGAGCTGGGGCTGCAGTCCCGGACTGCTGGAGCTGGGGGAAGGTGGCTGAGGAGAAAGAGCTCCCTCCCTTGCTGTCCTGGCATCCCACCCTGAGCTGGCTCAGCCCAAAGCCATGCCTTTCCCACCCCAAAGCTAAAAAACTCCCAATGCTCCAGACCCTGCCTAGCCTGACCTCCCTGACCCCCAGCACCCCAAACCCTCAGGGTAACTCATTGCTGCTCACATGCTCCCATGACCTGGGGGGGTCCCATCAGGGCTGCAGCCACGGTCCCCCCCAAATACTAGGTAAAGCCTCAGCCTCCCCTGGCTCCATTTTAGCCAAGGTGAGGGGGCTGGGGGAGCTGTGGCCCACGTCCCCCCTGCAGCGTCACGTGTCTTTATTTATTTATCTGCTCTTTGTATGTACCATAGATCGGAGGCAGCGTGGGCGCGTGCGGGGTGAGACGGGAGTGGGCGGGGGGGGAAGCTGTTTGGCTGGGGGAGGTGATTTTTTTTTTTTTTAAACAAAAAGCAGAAATTATTTAAGATTATTTTAAAGCACAGTTTTTATGGTGATTGTTGTCCAGGGTGAAGTGAGAAAGTGCAAGCGTGGCCGATGGCAGGTGTATTTTTGTCTCTTCACTGGATGTACCTTTCCTGGTCTGGGACACGGCCCAATAAATCCATCATCTCCCAGGCGGGCACTCTGAGCTCTGGTGTGGGGAAGGCTGGCAGGAATCGGGGATGCTTAGTGCCCATCATAAATGGGGCAAGCAGGGACAGAGGGTATCTTGCTCTTCTCTGGGACCTCTGCTCCAGTGCCTGGCTGTGCTGGGACACCCTTCCCCACCCTCTCCATCACCACAATAGCCACTAACCCCGTGCTCCTGGAGAAGATGGACTCCCTACCCTGTTCCCTGGTTTCCAGTGGCACTTTAGCCTAGAGCTGGCTCTGTCCCCTTGCCCCTCGCCAGACCTGTCCCCCCTCCACCCCATCCCCATGCCAGCAGAAAGGAAGACCACCATCTAGCACCCCACACAGCCTCCCCATACCTGTCACACCCCAGCACCCCACTGTGCACCCCCTGCCCCATCTCCAGTCTGCCCTGCTCCGGTCTCCCTGGTTGGGGCTGGGAGTGTGGTCCCCCAGGGCTGACCCCAGAGCATGGCGAGTGCAGAGCAATCCAGCAGCAGGCTGTCAGCAAGGGCCCTCATCACCATGGCTAATTTAAGGGCTCTGGGAGGCGGCTGAGCTAATTTAATTAGGTTCTTATTACAGAGAAGGACAAATTGGTCCCCAGGGGGGCCACAGGGTCAGGCTTTCGAGAAGCGCTTTACGGAGTGAAATTTAAATCAGGCTGCCATAGCAGGCAGGGTAGCAGGGAACCCAGAAGCAGGGAGTGGATGAGGAGAGGATGGGGTCCCCCGTGGCACTGTGGGCAGCCTCTGTCCAGGCCCAGGTTTTTATGATATCCAGTAGCAGTGAGTATGAGGGAGTATTTGCCTAGTTAGAAGGATGCTGTAGGGTTTGGGGGGAGCTGCTTTGGGCTGGAAGCAGAGAAAGTGTGGGGGGGGTCCTGGCTCTGGGCCAGCCCAAGGGCAGTGAGAGGAAGGGAGGACACCCATAAATAAGATTCTGGGATGTTTCCCTTCCTGAAGACCCATTAACTCGTCCATAGCCCCATAAAGCCCCACGGCAAGGATAGAGAGGAGAAAACTCTGTCCAGCTGACAGGCAGGACTTATGGGGGGGCTCTCACTTACCTGGATGCTCCCCCTCTCCAATCACTCAGCCGTAGGAGAGCTCATGGGCACCCGAAGCAGCCCCATCTCTCAGGTTGCCAGTCCCGGGCAGGGGTGTCCCAGCAGGGTCCCTGCTGGTGGTGATGGATGGGGATGCTGGTGGGTGGCCGGCAGAAGGGCCAGGCTGGAGAGTACTACAATGGATGTCTCTCCATCAATTTGTCCTCATTACCATGTGAATGGTGGGTGGGAGGGAGAGGAAGGGCATGTGGTGGCAGGAGAAACCCCCCACATGCTCCCATCTGGGGCAGCGTGTCCCCCCTCCATCCCTCCAGCCCTGGCTGAGCATGTTAAAGCAGCGCCAGTATCCCCCTGGCCTCAAATTCAGGGGAGGAGAGGTACCACCCCCTATTCAGAGCCTTGAAAAGGCTACAGGGCCCGGTGCTGTTAACAAGGGGGGACCCCCTCCCCGTCCCCGCCTCTCCCGTCTGTCCCTCACTCCTTGGCCTTCTGCTGTGCCAGCACCAGCCAACCCTGCTTCCAGCCCCGGGTTGGCACACTGGGTGCTGGGGTCTCTGGCAGGGAGAGTGGGAGGGCATCAGGGCTCAGGAACTGGGAGCGGAGCACCTCAAAAGCATCTCCTGTTTGTGGGGAGCTGCACCGTCAAGTAACATGGGCAGGAGGCAATGGTAGGGTGGGGATCCCTGGGCACTCCAAGACCAAACTGTCCCTGTGGAGGGGGGCAAAGCTCCAGGCAAGGAGGTGGATTGTCCCCATGGTCCAGGAGCTGTGACAGTGATGGGGGACATCACCCTGAAATGTCTGGGTCTGTGGGCATCAGGACAGCAGGTTACAGGGCTCCCCCTCCCAGCAAGGACAGACCAACCTATAGCTGCCCCCCAAAAAAGCCCAGGAGAGGCTGCCCAGCCGGGCCCAACACGCTGCCAGCTGGCAGGTGCCTGCAGAGGGAGCCTGTACCAGCCTCCCGCTCACTGGTGTTAGCTTCATTGAGCTTCGTGGCTCTTTGAAGTGCTGCTGCTCAGGGGGAAGGGGCAGGACCCTGCTCTCTGCAGCACCATTAGGGTGGGGGTCCCAGCGCCCTGGTCCCAGGCCCATGAGAGCCCCATGAGGGTTTGTGGTGTGGGCTGCAGAGCCCATCCTGCACCCCAAATGCCTCCACCACCTCCCCCTCTGCCCCGACCCCCCCAACTCCTGCCCCTCTCTCAACACTGCTGTGGAGCCCAAGTGTAGGGACAGTGCTGGGATCCCCCGTACCCCTCCCCAGAGCCCCTCTCCCTGTGCTTGGCAGCTTCCCAGGACAGGGCTGAGGTGCTTTAGCAGGCAGCAGCCTCCAGGAGTCACACCACAGCCTGCTGTGCCTGCAGAGACAGACAGACAGACAGACACACACATCCATCCACCTGCCCTACATCTACCTTTATCCCTGGGACAGACACACACCCAACACTTCATCAGTCTGGCCTGGACACCCCTTGGCTCTCAGCATCACCAACCAAGCCCCTAAAATACTCACTTTCCAGCCCGGATCCCTTATATCCCAGGCAGTGTCTGGAGCACCTAGGTGTCCCTGTGCCCCTGGTCTCTGTCCCCTCTGGAGACACGCAGGGGTGTGTGCACGTGGCCCACGGTGACAGCATGGGGACTGTGAGGACCACAGGACATGGGCACACTGGGACAGTGCCCACCTCTGGACCCACCTCTCCCAGGCGCAGAAGAGAGCATCCTGGACCCCCGGAGGAGGCTGACACCCTCTCCCCCAACCCAGGGTGAGCTCTGCCAACCCCCCCACTAGAGGGGCACCCTCTGTCTCCCTCTCCCACAGCATGGGGTACGGAGCTAACACTCTGCCCAAAGCCCACCTTTCCCTTCCTGTATCCCCTCCCCATTGCAGGGCGGGCAGAGCTGGGGGGATGCTGGTGGTCCCCCACTCTCCCTACAAGGGAGGGGCAGGCAGGGGCAGCTGGGGACTGTGCAGGGGGTCTGGCAGCAGGCATCAGCCTTTACCTTGTACAATGTCACAGCATGAGATGGGGGGGTCCCAATGCCATGGGAGCTGCCAGCAGGTTACAGCCCCAGGGAAACCCCACATCCATCGTTGCTGACCTTCGACGAGGGGCTCTGGGGTGCCCTGGGCAGCAGGACAGGGGTGTGTGAGTATGTGCCCGCATTCAGGGGACGAGTAAGAATCTAATCAGGGTCCTTTTCCTTAATAAATCATTCATCTTAATCCAACACCCTCCCTCCTGCTCTAATAACTCCCAGCGCTGGGCCCCACAGCCACAACAATGCGGCTAATGGAACAATTTATTTTCATAATGGTGCTGGTGGGGAGAAGGGGCGGCCGGGGTGGGGGCAGCACGCTCCGGGGCAGGAGTTTCTAATTAGTGAATGAAATTTGATGTAAGGCTGTAGGAAGATGGATTTGCTGCCTGACAAGGGGCCTTTCAGCTCATCAAAGTGCCCAAATAGGGAAGTAAATTAAATTATTTATAATTCTCCACTAACCTCCAGGGAGCCACCCTTCCACCAGCAAAAGGTGGGTCTGTTCCTGAAATGAAGAGGTGCTTGAAGGACTGGGGTTGAGTGGAAGAGACCGGGGTGTGAAGGGATGGGGATGACATGACGGGATGGGACAGTGGAGCGGGACTGGCTGACAGTGACTGCTGGAAGGATGGGGAAGGAAAAGGCAGTGGTGGAGGGAAGCATTGCAAATGGCCAATAAGTAAACGAATCCAAGGACTAATGACTAATTTGTCTCAAGTCTTCTATCCATGCCTGTCACCTAACCAGACCTGGAGCAGGCTGTAGTGCAGCCAGTGCTGGCATGGAGGTGAGCAGCCTGGCAATGAGGAAACAACATCCCAACCCTCCAGGGGGTTTGGGCAGGGACAGCACTTGGTTTTGAAGGGCTGACTGGTGCTGAAGCCTGCAAAGGGTCCAGTGCAAGGGAAATGCTTTGGCAAAGACCCTTGTTCTCGTGGTTCTGTATGATTTGAGGCCAATGCCAGTGTTATTAATGTTCATGGCATGAAAGCTGTTCTTGGGATGCCCAGTGTTTTCTTCTAAATCCCCAGCTCCTGGAGTCCTGTGATAGAGAGTCAGTTTTTACAGAGAACAAGTGCACTCCCTCCTAGCACTCCTGCTTGCAGAGGGACCTTGCAGTGCCACCCTGCCACTAGCCCAGATGTCCCCAATACCAGAGTGCAAAGCAAAAGGCTTGGTGCTATGGCTGAAACCAGCCCCTGGCTCTCCCTGGAGCAGGGAGCATTACAAGCTGCCCCAAAAGCACCCGAGGCTGCCCCACAGCTCCCTTCCCTGGGGTGCTGAGGAAGCCCATTCGGGGACAGCAGGCAGGTTCCTGGGGGAGTTCCTGTACAAAATAACAGTCTGCACTTCCCATAAGATCTCCTGCCCACGCACTAACCACACTCACCACCGCCTAGCCGTGGTCACAGCACAGCCCAGGGAGGGAAATGGGGGGAACAGAGGGGCTCGGTCATATTGCAAGGGGCTGGAGAGGCTGGAGAGAGGCTGGGGTGCTGCGGCAGTGCCTCAGGCTGGCTGCAGCCTGGGGAGAATGGTCCCCTCCCCACCACTGAGCTGGGTGGAGCTGGGACAGGCGCAGAGCTGGCTGTGCTGACCCAACACTCCAGGAATTTAATTTGTTTAATATATTCCCTGGGAAAGAAGAAAATAAATAAGTGGCACCTTGCGTGCCCCCATGTCTCACTCTCGCAACGGAGGTGTCAGCTTAACGAGCCGAAGCCCTCAGCCTGATTAACCAGCCACTGCTCCCGATAATAGGAGCCACCGAGCAGCGTGATTGATGCACAGAGAGCATTAGTCCCACAGCCCGGCGCTGGACTGCCGGGCGGGGGTGCCCTGCCCACCCCAGCCCCCTCGCTCCTGCCCTCCATATCCTCACCCAGGTCAAGGGCAAGTCAAAGGCTCCCTCTTGCCCCGGGGGGATCATCCTGCCCCACTGCTCTGTGGTGCCCTGGGGAGATGGAGCTGGGGCTGCTTTTGCCTCCAGAGGCAAGGACATGCTGGTGGCTCCCCACTGTCTGTGGAACTGTGTGGCAGCTCCTCAAAAAGGGGCTGAGGGCCCCCGACATGCAGAAGCTTTGTGCTTTGCTCTAGGTCTCGAGCACACTCTCCTCCATGGGCTGGGGAAGGGACACTTGGGGACACTGAGGCACAGGGATGTGCTGGAGGCCAGGGTGACAACCCAGGGGGTCCCCATGAGTCTTGGCAGGTCTTTCAAGGCCTTAATCCACTGAGCCCTTCCTATACTACTGTGAAGAAAACCCAAGCATCCTGACCCCCCTTGTCCCATCCATCCCTCACTCAGCCCTTTCTTCATTCCTGCTGGCCTGTCCCTCCATCTGTATCCCCCCCACCCTTTTATTGAGGTGTCCCTGGGTCTCACTAGAGAGGTGTCACCTGCTCCCACCATCCCTGTCCCATGACATTACCACCCTCTGCCCCTGCCTTGGGAAAGGGTTAATCAGCAGCTAAGGAGACAGGGTAATAAATGGTCGTTATCTCGTTAATGAGCTGACATTAATTAGAGCCCAAGGTCCTGGGAGGAGCAGCTGATTTATCCAGTTACCCTGGGAGCAGCTTAGGAGCCAACTCCATGGAAAGACCATTAGCAGGAAAGAAGTGAGGCTGTGCTGCTGGGGGGGGGG
>VZTO01010858.1:5142-16847 GCA_013400615.1 Syrrhaptes paradoxus
ATCATCTTTGTGGCTCTGCGCTGGACTCTTTCCAGCAGTTCCCTGTCCTTCATGAACTGAGGGGCCCAGAACTGGACACAATATTCCAGATGAGGTCTCACCTGGGCAGAGTAGAGGGGGAGGAGAACCTCTCTTGACCTACTGACCACACCCCTTCTATTTTAGTTTACTAAAATTATTTACTTTGTCATTGTCCTTGTAAAAGTAGTATGTGAGAGACACATTTGAAATGTGTCTTGAAGGAAGGTAAACTGTATTGATAAGTTGCTAGTTAAAATAAATCTTAAGTATTACTTATACACAAACAAAGCATCCAAGTTTCTCTGATCTTGTGATGCTTAGGAGCCTAGTGGTTTTCAGATTTTCACTGTGGTAAGTGCTTCAGAAACACAGCTGGCAGATACTAATGACTAGAAATACAAAAAAAATATATAGACAATTACTTGTCATGGTATATGCACATCACCCCCAACTCACAAGAGCTCCATTTTCTATTATTCAGAGATAGAACAATCTCCTTGATATCATCATATACTTGGTGATGACAGTCACAGGTACTGTATGGTTTTTCACCTTCGCCTGATGTCAAATAGACACCATTCTTTATGCAGTTACAGACAGCATCTCAAAGTGGTTGACTCTAAGAATTCTTTTGGCTTACTCTTTTCCTATAGAAGTGGGAATATTTAACCACAGAATTGGTACTATGGAAGTGGTACCAATTTTGTCTGCAGAATCATTTCCAGTGCATGAAGATAACAAATTTGGCAGACATGAGAGGCCAGATAAATATCACCATTACAAATTCTTTGTTCTGTATTGCTAGCTTACTTTACCTAAGGAGTAGTGCAGTAATGTACCCACAGTATGAGCCATATATGTTTTTCCTTTCAACATATCATACAGTTTCTGTGCATTTTCTGTTGATCCTGAAGTAGTTTCAGATTTCTGGAGCTGTTATGTTAGTGAAAATTACAATAGCCATTGGTCTGTCTAAAAGCAGATAAGAAGTTCTCAGAGGAACACGGAGATTGGTGATTTTCTAAGTGATAGTTCATTTGGTGTGCTGTCATTTTTCTATACACTTTTTGGCTTCCGTGATTAAGCATCAAGCTTATGAGATGATTAAATTCAGGGTAAGTTTTGAAATCAGCATGCTGTATTCTTGTAGAGTAAAATTTTTACACTCTGTGATGTAACTATTTTCCCAGATAATTCAGAGTCTAAATTTTTGGGTGCGTAAAGCGTGTGAAATCGAGACCAATGCAGTTTCAATTGAAAGAGTTTGTGAATATGCAAAAATGGATAAAGAGGTGAGCATTCTTGAAATGGTGAGCATTCTTCCTGAATATTTAATTTATATGCATAGAAAATGACTAGTTAGTTTACTTTAATATTGGTCAGTGGTAACAGCAGGTTTTAATTAATTATTAAATATTCTCTTTTTTTTTGTACACTGTGAATAATATGTACCTTCTTCATTACATTTATAGTCATACCAGTTTTATTTCTGTTTTGACAAGTAAATTTCTTGGCATCCTTCTTAGCAATAAACTTTGCAGTAAGATTAATGCAGCTATAGCTCAAGGGAACACTCTGTGCTATGTGCCACCAAGAGGAGCATTTCAAGAAAGGAAGAGAGGCTTGTCAGACCCCTAACTGTTACCTCATGTCTGCAGAGACATTTGTTTCAAACTGATTTGCCTTGATTTTTGTGCTTTTCTGAAAGTAGTGCCCATGTCAAGTACAGAGGCATAAGAGCCATGGTCTGTCTTGGAAACAAGACTCTCTTCTACATCTTCATTCTCTTTTATCCTTCCCCCATGTTTCTGTTTCTTCACCTTTGTTCACATCTTTCTGTTCTCTCCTACTCTGCTTCTTAAAACGTTTCTCGTAAAATATGCTTTTTTTAAATACGTGGGAGATGAGGCATCAGATTAAATTCAGTTCCTGTCAATTGATGGAACAGATACCACACTATTAGCAACTACCCAGTTAAACTGAGCTTACTCTTTTAAATTGATGTATCAACATTGTTAAAAAAATCCACAACCCAACCCTAAAATGCCTTAAAACCTCAATTGGAATGTTTCTGCCCAGTGTTTGTGAAAGTAGCTTTTCCTTCCTTTATATTGCATTGGAATTATCTTAAACATGCTGGGATTTTTAAAACTATAAACAATTTTCCGAATGTTTTTGCTAACGTGTAACATTTTTACTGTCATATACTGAAATACCAATGGTTTTAATTCCAGGAACCATGGATAATGTCAAAAAGACCACCAACGGGATGGCCTGATAGAGGAATAATAGAATTTGTTAACTACAAGGCTAAGTACAGGAAAGATCTTGGTTTAGCCCTGAATGATGTCTCTTTTCAGACACAGAGTAAAGAGAAGGTACCGTATATAATAAGAAATAACTCAGAGGTATATTATTATGTTTCCCAGCTTTCTACTTAAATAGCAAGATGATGTTGAGCAAGAAAGATGTTAAGTGGATAAGACATTAAAGAAAATACAAATAAAAAAAGGAAATGTATTTTTTCCTACTATCTAGAAATTCTTATCCTTGTAAGAAACTAAGGTAATGTTTTATGAATTTGGCAGTTTTAAGGAAGGTCTTGTCCACTGTGATTAATATTTATGTAGAGGAAATGCTGCCAGATTAGTGCTAATCAACTTTGAGTCTGGGATAAAAAGGAATACCAAGGGAGACCTAGTTTAGAGACATTGTTTTGAGCTGAGGGGTACTAGACAAAAGGGAGGGGAAAAGGAAATTATTCCCACTGAACCAGGTGTAGGTTGTACAGCTTCTGAGGGAGATGTGTGATTGTGAATCACATATTCCAAAAGTGAGTTTTAAACAGTTTTGTCCACTTATAGGATTGCATGTTGGTGAAAGAAACTGAAGTTTTGAACTGAAAGTTTAAACTGAATTCACTAATCATTTTTCATATAGAATGTGAAGCATGGGAAGTTATAGTCTTTATCAGAAAATTTTCTGTTTCAGGTTGGAATTGTTGGAAGAACGGGAGCTGGAAAATCAACACTCACAAATTGCTTGTTTAGAGTTCTAGAGGGATGTGAAGGCAAAATAATTATCGATGGAATTGACATATCAACTATTGGACTCCATGACCTACGTGGAAATCTTAACATTATTCCACAGGTGAGATGTGTTTTAGAGATAACTGTTATTTTTTTTCAGCTAACAGAGGTGTTTTGTTTTTGGTTTTTTTTTTGGAGAAAGTGTAGCCCCAAAGTCCATAGGCTGCCAAGAGACAGAGGCATAAAACTCCAATAGAATTTTACTGATCTTTGAAAACAGGCACAGTCATGGCCTATCAGGTTTCAGAATTGTATTTCTGAGAATCTTAGCTATTTGATTAGACAGTAATCTTCAGTACTGCTGGCGTAATGCTATACTGAAAAATGTCACAACTGCATGTTGGCAATTATAGGGAAGAAGCCTCAAAACAGGGAGACCACAAGTAAGATATTAGGTTTTATTATGCCAGGTATAGTTTTACAGGCTTAGCTAGAATAACTTATGTTCTCCAGAATCTGTATGTGTATAGCTACATACAGTGTTTTCAAGTCCCACCTGAAGGCAAAAGTGTTTTAAAATAACTCCAATGATGACTGAAGAATGTAGGGAATAAAGTGATGTGTACACAAATCATGTAATATGAGTTTAAATTAATCTGCTATGGTTGGTCATGTAAAACTGTCCCTGCTTTACTTCAGAACAGGGCAGGAAACTCAAGATTAGTTCACATACCATAAGGATTATGTTCATGCTGGTAAACTGATTTACGTTGAAATGCTCTAGCATAAAGTAAAACCTAGAACACAAATTTAATGGTCACCTGAAGACTTTTTACATGTTCCCTGACTGCTGTTCATAAAACCATTTTTGTGCATGGGTGATGTTAACGTCACCTATAATTAATTTATCTGAGATTTTCCAAAGGAAGGTCTATTTATTTTTTTCTATCTTTTCTGGAGCTTTAACTGTGGTAATATCTACTGTGTGTCTCTACCATAGACTGTGAATGGAGATGAGGCTAATATTTAAACCAAAATAGCTTGGGTCTTTCCAAGAATGAGCTGAATAGGAAAAACTTCCCTCAAATCCTTGGCTGCTTTTCCTTTGAGAAATATATTTCCTCAGGGGAATGTCAAAATTACAGTTTTTTATATAACTTTTGGGTCAGAAATAACAATACTAAACCAAATTTGATTATGCTGCAGGACTTCAAAACACAACAATTCACACATGCTAGGTTGTAACTTTTTTTTTTGTTTTAGGCAGCTAATACTCTATGAATCTGGACAACATCTGACAGTTGTAAGTTACACAGTATTTTCTCAGCTGCAGTTGCAGGTCTGATTTACTGTGAATGGAGTATATTAGATCCACATCAAGGCAACAAAACTGAGAGAGGTGCAGGAAAGTTCAGTGAATTAACAAGCTGGAATCAGACAAGGAAACTAGAACTGGAAGGGTAGAAAAATGCAGACTGGAGTTTGTGGAGAGTAGCTGGAGTCTGTAGTGTTGAACTGTGTAGGTTGGGAGAATGGAACTGGATGAAGATAAAAGTCTGGGACAGAAGAAGGGGCATGGCAAAATACCAAAGCGTTCATTGTGCACACACTTTCTCAGATCAGTCAAATATATCTCATACAAAGAGTTTTTAACAATCATATTAAAGTATAGATTTGCAAATTACATTAATGTTGTTCTAATGCAAGTAACATGAAGCTTAGATGAAGAATATGCACAAGACTTCATAGCATTTTAACAGTCCTTTTTGATCACCTAGCTCGCTCAAAATTATCACTGTTCCACTTGCATGTAATTTGCTAGTGAATGTTGTTGGCCTTTTATAGTCTACCTGTTGGGTTACAACAGCTGTGTCTGCACTTAATCAAGGTGTCTGTCCACTGCCTCTAAAAACATCAGTTCTGTTTATAAATCTGTGCGGGTATTCATATATTGTCAAGTACTGATTTCTTAAGTTTGCATTTTTAAGAAAAAGGCTTTTCTGTGCATCCAAAAAGTGTTTAGACATAACTACTGAATGGTTGTTTCTACAGTCATAAGTGCTGGATGTGATCCGTAGGCATCCTGGCATGTCTACGCATACTTTTTCAGACATCCTCTGCTGTATTCAGTGTACAGATGCTCATTGAATAAAGATTTATGCAATAAATGCTTTTGTTATTACTGCTGAATATGTCACTTTTCCTGTAGGATATTAAGAATATTTGACTTACAACCATAGCCTTCTAGTTTTTCTTCACAGTGTTTTTGAATGTAGTATCCAGTGCTTCACAAATTTGACAATACTAACAACCCATATGTTGTTGCAGTTACCTTGTGCTGGGCAGGTCTTTAGCCAGCCATAGAACCAGTAGCACAGACAATGCATAAGTAATCTACGCTCATTACAGTTCACATTAATGAAGAACAGAGCACACTGAGCCCCCAAGTGATTTTTGTCTTTTTATCCACCAGCTTCAAAATGTTACAATTTCCCTTGCAAAGCTTAATTTCCAAAATTATTTGTCCCAGTTCCCTATGTCAATGTAAGAATTTATGGCAGACTGGTTTAGGTTTGTGTTGGAATTGTGTACTCACATTCTGCTTTATTTAGGACCCCATCTTGTTTTCTGGGACACTGCAGTCCAATTTGGATCCACTTGGAAAACACTCTGATCTTGAACTGTGGGAGGTACTGGAACTGTGTGACTTAAAGGATTTTGTTCTATCACTCCCAAAGAAGCTCCTTCATGAGATTTCAGAAGGTGGTGAAAATCTCAGGTATGTAAACAATAAAGTGCTATTGCAGTTACTTTCTGGTACTGTAAATTTATGTGTTCCTTCCAGAGAATTTACTTCAGAAAGTATCAGTACAGAAATTATACTTCTGTAATTGTAAGTAGAATAGGTGGTGAACTGATCACAACTGTATGAAGTCCTGTGCCCTGTGCTGTATGGGAAGCCAGAGAAGTAGCCTATTTTCAGCTCAAGTATATGATTAGGAATAAAGGTGGGGGAGCTGCATTCATGCACCACCTAATTAGATTTTGATAGAAAAGTGCTCATTTATTTAAACTAAAACAAAACAAGCACAAAAAAAACACCAAACCTGGAAAGAAGGCAAAAGTGCAGAGAGTTTATTTCTTAGCTTTATTTGCTTAGGCAAAGCAACTCATTTTTTCTTTGTAAAATATTAACCCATAGTAATGTAAAGGAGGGTGATGCTTGAAATGAAAGGACTGTAAACTCTAGGAGACAAATTATGAAGCTTTCAGCAGCAAAGGGGCAGGTCTCAAATGGAGTGTACTGAATATCAACTTGAATTTTTTTGACAGATCATTTTCAGGAGGAAGTTTCTAGAAGGTATACACCACAGCTAACATAGGAGTATCCAAACTTTAACACTGAACATTGTTAAAAATGCTCTACTCTGCTCTTGTGGACCCCATCTGGAGTACTGTGTCCAGGCCTGGGGTCCCCAGCACAAGAAAGACGTGGAGCTCTTGGAACAGGTCCAGAGGAGGGCTACTAAGATGATCAGAGGGCTGGAGCATCTCTTCTGTAAAGAAAGGTTGAGGGACCTGGGCTTGTTCAGCTTGGAGAAGAGAAGGCTCCGGGGAGACCTCATTGCGGCCTTCCAGTACTTGAAGGGAGCCTATAAACAGGAGGGGGAGAAACTATTTACAGGAGTTGATAGTGACAGGATGAGGGGGAATGGTTTTAAACTAAGAGAGGGGAGATTTAGGTTGGATACTAGGCATAAATTTTTCACTCAGAAGGGTGGTGGGGCACCAGAACAGGTTGCCCAGAGAAGCTGTGGATGCCCCATTGCTGGAGGTGTTCAAGGCCAGGCTGGATGAGGCTTTGAGCAACCTGGTCTAGTGGTTGGTTACCCTGCCCACAGGAGGGGGGTTGAAACTAGATGATCTTTAAGGTCCTTTTCAACCCCTTTTCAACCCTTCTATGATTCTGTGGTTCTATGAAGATGGTTTAGCATTCAGTCTGGCTTATTCAGAGTCCACATTGTAATGTGAACATAGAAGCTGAAGGCAAGACTAGGTTTAGGCTACGAAGTTCATCCACAGGTGTTTAAGTCACACCTGAACTATTATTGGTATGCTGAACAAGAAGAAATCAAAATTTCCAAACCAGGATGAACATATTAAACTATTTTTTTCAGAAATATAAAATGTTGTTAACAAAGATAGAACAGGTAGGCTCCACAGTAATCTCAGCTTTATACTGTTCTCCCCTTCCTCAGTGTGTCTGACCTGACCTTCTCAAATGTATTTTTAACAGTGTTGGGCAGAGGCAGCTGGTCTGTCTGGCCCGTGTTCTGCTACGAAAGACAAAAATCCTGGTCCTAGATGAGGCGACAGCTTCTGTTGACGTGGAAACAGATAACTTGGTGCAGTCCACTATCAAAAGAGAATTTTACAACTGCACCATATTAACTATAGCCCACAGGTTACATACAGTCATGGATTCAGAGAGGTAAGTAAGATTTAGTAAGCCATTTTAAAAATAAATTGCTTCCCTTAAATGCATCATTTTTCAGACTTACTAAATTGTACACTCCAATGCTTTTTACCTTAGTATCTTTGTATCTGTGCCATTAATTAAATATCAATAGCCTGCGTTCTGTTTCCTCCTTCTAATTACAGAGTTAATTTAACATTTTTCCTGCTAAAATACAGGTATAAGCTACTAATAAGACCACTTAATTTTCTAGAGTAAATTGAATATACTGTATAATTTTTACCAATTAAGCAAAACTGTCATTTTCAAAAGGCTTTTTTAAATATCGGAGTTCCTAGCTTAGAAACCAATGAATTACCTAGTGCAATGGTATTTCTTCTAAATAAGAGTTCCCATTGTCTAGAGAGATCTGTGGTGGGACTGGAAAATAGAGTTGAATAGTTAATTTTTATTTTCCTGTAATCTTTCTGCTTTTTCATTGTAGAGTGCTTGTTCTGGATGCAGGAAGGATTCTAGAATATGATACACCATGTAATTTGTTACAACGAAAAGGTACCTTTTCTGAAATGGTTGCAGAGGCTGGTATAAGAAGATAAAGAAAACTAATCAAGAAATTATTAATGAAGATAAGAATTTCTTACTTCATTATGCACTCAAGGTCTACGTGGCATTCCTGATGTTACAAAATGGTACCTTTCTCAAAAGCTCTTCACACACTGCTGTTCACTACAACTACAATCTGTATATATTGATCAGGTTTCTTAAAATAACCTTATTTTATACAAAGCACTTATTTTGATCATATTGGCACTGGAACAACATGATGAAGCAGTGCTTTTCATGGCATATATTAACTGTTGCACTAGTAAAGACATGGACAAAAAAATCCTGCTCTTCACACACTGGTTTTAATTAAAAAATACTACTTAATTTAGTTGCCATGACATGCCCATTTAGTTAATACATTGTCATTATAATTGTGAATTCATAAAAGAGGAAAACTGCTTATTGTGTAGATATACAGACAGATGTCAATTGATGGTGATTTTTAGGACATGCATATTTGTGTTTATATTTAGATAATTTTTGAGGCAATAAACTTGCAACTTTAATTTTCCTTTTGACCTTGCCACTTCTCAATAGTGAAAAATTATTTCAATAAGTGAAAACCACTTCTTATACATCTAATTGAGCATTACAAAATGCCATTGTGAAAGAAACCAATAAAAAAATTGAGTCAGCTATCTACTTGCTAGTAGATTCTAATGCAAACTTCAGTACCAATCACAGCAGCAGGACAGATGATGTACGTTTACTGAAAGCATCAGTTTTGTGGTTTAAAGCCAGCTAGTGGCAAACTACCACACAGCCGCTTGCTTACCCTCCCCCTTCCAGGGATGAGGGAGAGAATTAAAGGGGTAAAAGGAAATGAGACTCAGGGGGTGAGATAGGAACAATCTATTAGCTAAACTACAATACAATTCAAAATAATGATTATAATAATAGTAATATATACAAATATACAAGTGAGTGATAAACGGTGATACTGCTCACCACCCGATGACCAAGGCTCAGCCTGTTCCCAGCTAACGGTCCCAGAGCAGAGAGAGTCCCAAAACTGCAATCTCAGAAAACCGGTAAGAGCCCAAGTGTCTGAGAGAGCAAGAGCTGACTGAGAGAGAAGGATGACCCTGAGAGAAGGGTGACCCACACAGAGAGAGAGAGAAAACTTCTGGACAGATCCTCATTTATATACTGGGCTTGATTGACATGCATGATATGGAATAGACCACTGGCCAATTTGTGTCTCAATCCTAAACCTAAGGTTGAAAAAATTTTTCACTGTGAGGGTGGTGAGACACTGGAACAGGTTGCCCAGGGAAGTTGTGGATGTCCCATCCCTGGAGGTGTTCAAGGCCAGGCTGGATGAGGCTTTGAGCAACCTGGTCTAGTGGAAGGTGTCCCTGCCCATGGCAGGGGGGGTTGGAACTTGATGATCTTTAAGGTCCTTTCTAACCCTAGCCATTCTATGATTCTATGATTCTCATACCATCATTTAACTACCCCACAATGTATGAAGTGCCACAGGCAGTCTCTTCTAGGGCTCTGCTCCCCCAGCCTTGTCCCCATACCTTGCTCAACTTCATGCTCCATTCCAACCACATCCTTACCTGCAAGTATCACAGGAGGAACTCTAAAGGACTGAAATGGGTGCCATTCCTAAACCGTTTAATAAGTTTTAGGCATAAGGCTAGGGGAGGTGAACCTCAGTACCTTACAGTCCAACCCCTTTTGGCAAGGTCCAGAGAAAAGAATCTGAGGACTGGCATCAGTGCAATGTGGTTTTTACTTTTTCTTTTCTTTTTCTTTTTCTTTTTTTTTTTTTCATGGGGAGAAAGGTTTTCTGTCCTTGCTGACATAGCCTTACAGCTTCAGCCTACCTTCAGACCAGAGTTGGGAAAAGCTGTAGACTGAATAATTTCAAAATCTGAGAGAAAGGAAAATGGTGGACTGACTAATGTCAGCAAAAGGCAAATAGCCATTCTTTCTCTTTCAGCATGCTGTAGTGCTCACATACAGCTATACTTTGAAACAAAGCAGGTGCAGGGAAGACAGAGGCAGCATGATATGCCCTGCTATGTTTTCATACAGCAATGGCTTACCAAAGTAAACCATCTAACAGGATGAGGGTAGGCAGGAAAAGGCAAGTTTGCATTACCCGGGGTCTGGAACATCTGCTCTCCTCACACACCTGATGTCAAAGAAACTCTAAGAAACAAAGACAGACCACTTGTCTGCCTCAGGTTCAATAGTAATTCAGACTTTGCAGTAGCCAACACAACCCAAACACAACGTCACCAGCCAACTCCATTGACAGCACAGACAAAGCCATGTCAATGCCCTGCAGGCCAGCTCAGCAGGTACCTCACCTCTCCTGCACTTTTTCCTCCTAACAGCATTTCTCCTGTGCCTCCAGGGCATTTGGGGGGTCGGGTCCCAGCCTCATCCTGTGGAGCTATTCATAGGTACCTATCACCTGTGAAAGGCTCTGCCCATGTGGGCCATTAACTGCTGAGACTCCTGAGAAGGTGTTAGGCTGAGGAAACAAGTGTGGAAAAACCCAGCTTGGGGCTGTTCTCAAAGGGCTTTCTGCCTGCGCACATTACCATCACTTAGTTGGAGATAGTACAGGGGATCCAACAGTTCATCCCTTTGAGGCTTTTGATTAGCCTCCTGTTCCAGCTAAATTGCTTGGGTTAGGGAAAGGAAGGGTGGGACAGCTAGGGTATCAGGGGAAAGCCTAAAGTGAGGATGAGGCTCAAAAGGGCACCATGGCCCTGGTTCTGCTTTTCACAGCAAGAAGCATGGAACAGAACCTGCTCATGCTCTGCTTCAACTTCCTTCCCCACAGCATTCAAAAAATCCCACAGGCAGCATCTTCTTAGGTGCTTACTTCCCTCAGCTCTGCTTCCAGCCCTTTGTCTACACTTTCTTGGAAGTATCACACGAGAAACTGCACAGGCAAGTGGAAAATCTCCTTTCCCTCACAGAAACTTACGCATTTCTGCCTTTTGCCAGCCACAGTTGATGGCTGTCCATTTGGGGGAGGTTAGACTAGGCTTAGAGTTATCATCATGCCTTTTGCATTAGGTAAGCAGGAGGCTTGTAACTGCTCTGTAGCATTTTTTCCAGCTAGGTTTCTGGGCAGTAGTCCATGAAAATTTTGGATTGAGTTTAAACTGCAGAACTGCAGGGTATAAGATTTGTGTATGAAAGATCATCATCATTCAGGCCTGATCATCATTTCCCAGCCTGAATCCCAAGATGATATACATGTAGAAACCCCCTCACAGACAGAATTATTGAAGGACATTTTGGAACCTAGTGAGGCATGCTTCCCTACCTGCAACTTTTCAAACATCACCTTTGCTCATATTCTGCATGAGCCTGTCCCCAGGCTGCACTCTGCATATGCTGGGAGCCATTCCCCCCATCCATCCCACAGCTGTTGACCAACACGAGGGTCTGTTCGTGCACTACATTCTGTGCTCCATCAGGCAAAGGCACAAGCAGCATAAGCACAGCAGGGGTGGGACTGCTCCTACTCCCAACAGCAGCAAGGAGTTAATCATCACCCCCTTTGACCAGGATTTCCTTCTGTGATAAATGATTTAGTC